>CACRXK020015064.1:0-12545 GCA_902702795.2 Paramuricea clavata
TGTTTCTTAAATTTGACTCATTGGTTCGCGGGTAATAATACTTTACGTTGTTGCGATTGGAGATTAAAAAAATTGAGATGGAATAACAAATCGTTCTCATGAAAATAACTGATTTTTTCATTAAAACAAAAAAATGTTGCATTTTATTAAATGGATTGTAACAATAAGTATAATTACGGCTTTTATTCCACTATTTTTAACTCAGTTTGAAACTTCAAATGCGATATAATTTTGGCTTGGACCATCTAAGCTGACTGACATCAACTTGCTATAATTTCTGTTTACATTACATCGCAATTCGATGACACTCTGGCTCAGACACCAGAATGTTTTGACGATTTTTAGCATTCGTTTAGGATTTCAAACAACCTGGTCTCTTTTAAAATACTTTTAATTTGTTCTTACGTGGGTTTCCAGATGTAGCGACGACAACATTAATGTTTAAAGAAGAAAATTCTAACATTTAAACCGACTAAACAATAACATAGTAAACTTGCAAAATTAAAGAGCAACTAAAAATGATAGGTTTTACTAAATCTTTTCCTGTGCAATTATTACTAGCATTGGAGACAAGGATAATAGTTTGTTTGAAAGAGAAAAGAACAGGCTTTGAAGTAAGCCTAAAAGCGTTTAACTAGAAATAGTATTTCGAAAGTTATTAAGCACAAAAGATGAATTGCGTTTATTTTGATACACCCTGTATACACTAGATAGCGCATCTGTTTTAGTAAAATTGAAGCCAAGAATATTCCGGTTACCCCCATTTGAATAGATGGCGGCCATGTTGGAGTTTCCCACTCGCTAATAAACGCTTAAAAAACAACAATAACTTTCATCATTTGAATAGTTTGAAAATGTATTTGGAATAGGTTTAACTTAATGTTTAAGTTCCCTGTTTAATTAAGAAATAGAAAACATACGAGTCTTCTCATTTCATGGGAATATCCTGAGTCTGCAATCACGGCTTCAATTTTTGAATTTCAGAATAATTAGATGCACTATCTAGTTTATATAAGATATCTATGCTCAGTATACAATCTTTCAAAACTCAGAGTTTACCCATGCAAAATTCCTACTGTGATCACAGAAACTTTGATAGTGTAAAACCTTTGCCCTAGTCACCGTTAAGTAAATATTTCTGGTCTCACAGTTGCGCTAACCTGCGTGTTGAAATTTTGGACCGCGACCGTCATTTTTTTGGAATTGCACTCTTGTACCAGAAACTAAGTAGCCAGCCAAAGTGGCTGATAGTATATTTGGTTGCTTTCAAAATTTAATATCTTCTTTTGCGTTTGTTTAGCATCTATTCCTGTTACTCAGCTCTGCAGCCCATGCAAGAGAGGTGAGTGAAAAATTATTAAAATATGCCGTATAAAAAAAGCCTTTCATTTCCCCTGAATGCTGATGTCATGCGAGAAAATTCGCTAGTGGAAAACCGGTTTATTACTGTAATATTCAACAATCGATATGTTTCCATTTTGCTAAAGTCATTTTGTTCCGTGTAGGTCTTAACATCTACTGTAAGTTCTGCCCGCCTGACATGCGATCCGAAACACCCAGAGCTCCCGAGGCGCCTGCGCAAAGAAAGTCCTTTAAAGATTTGAAAACCTTCCATGCGAGAGCCCGTCATGCCTTGTTCAAGAAAACGCCATCAACTATCGCTGCTTCCAAGACAATGGGAAAATTGACTGATGTTTACCCCGAGTACAAGTACAAGGACGTGTATTACAATGGCGGAAGAGCTCAGAATATGGATTACAACAGCGCTTGGCAGGGACGATTTGATTCCATCTCGCAAAACACAAATGGTAGGATTTAATATATGTCATATTTTGTTGACGGGCTGGCTATACTATTTTTTGAACAAGTGTGCTTGTCATAGTAAGAATTGCCATAGTGGCAAAGTTGCCTATATACATGGTGTCCCCAAAACTGAAATAACGTGTTGTTAGAATTTGAATGCCTCAGCACTCTGCTGAACCTACAAGTGCATAAAAGCTTGACATAAGTAAATTTTAGGCATAAATAACTGTTTAAGAAGCTGTTTTAAATTCCCAAGAGCAGAAAATCGTGCGCTTTAAAAGATATTCTAATTTCTTAAATTAAATCACATTTTTTTATATAATAAACTTTTTATTATAACCTCGCTTGCTCGGTACGTACAGAGAAATATCGGACCCCGGTATTTTTGTACAAACCTCTCCCTACGGGCTCCGTCTGTACAAAAAAGACCTCGCTCCGATTTTTCTCTGTACAGACCTCGCTTTCGGTTAATAAGAAGTTAGTAATGGCAGCTAGTTTTCGGATCGGTCTAACTGGAATATTCCGATTACTGGATCGTGAATGTTTTCCTAAATTTTATGTGCAGGGCATATTGTTTGATTGTGAGCAAACAATAATTCTAAGATTTGTTTATCTTTATTGTTTTGTAGCTGGATGTGTCGATGTTGACAAACATTGCACACTATATGCATCTCAAGGATTCTGTCACGAGCCTTTCACAGCGCGTGCCATGCGCACTTTGTGCCGAAGATCATGTGACCTCTGTCAAATGTAAGTCATCCATTTTAGCGTATTCTAGAAATTAATTTTGAAGGCAAAATATTAAAATGAGGAGAGATTTTTTTTGGAATCTGTCATATTCCTTACGAATCAAATCTTTTGGGTAAAATAATTCTGGCCAAGATTGGCGTTTTCGTGTCATGTGTTTTGAAAAAAACTTGAATTAACAAATTAAATAACATTTTTTATTCAACCAAATAATTAACTTCCTAATTATATCGTTCTATAGAGCTTAAATTTGACGTTGAAGGCACTAACACAAAGAACCAACAAATTTGAGTCCAGAGTGCATCGCTTATCTTATTCTATTTACATTAAATAATTTAACTTTATTTGTTCTTAAATTTTAACTAACGCTAGCTTCGCTTAAATTATAAGCTTTAATTAATATTGTAATTGTGTGACGTATTGTAAATGTTAACGTATACTAAAGTAAAGAAATTGAATAACACCTTCTTATAGAAGACGATTACATCTTTAAATTCTTTCAGAGGATTTAATTAATAATACCACTATTGTGGTTTGACTTTGTATGCTTAACACAGTAATTAAAATTAAATTGATGTTAAATTTTATTCGCTCGCATGCTTTACGAAATATATGTATTTAAAAATCACTTTTAATCGTGTTGTGCCAAAATAATTTTTCCGGAAAACATTTTTTGGTACTAGTCGGGCAGAATCCCGAAAAGTCGGGCAATTTTCTTTCCGCCCCCCTAATTTTTTCCTTCCGGTACGCCCATGCCTGTAGTAACACTGGATCAATAAGAGATGATCCTCACTGGACCTCTAAGAAGAACAGTTTAGAGCTGATAGAGCTATCCTGCATAAATGAAGTTAGTTTAGTTCAGGTTTCCTCCTTTAATGAATATATTCTGTTATCACATGCCAAGCTGTAAAATAAACAACTGTAGTCTCAGCCCTTATATTAAATTTGTGAAAATCTAGCGCGCCAAAATAATAACCGGTCGTTAGTTGGTCTTATTCTCTTAAGTACAAGGTCATTAGAAGACTTTTTGTTAACGTTTATTTTGTTTTTAATTTATGTTTATATTTGTTAAAGGGTATGGGCAACAAAAATTGCTTCATCTATCTTATTGCTTCGTCTGAAAGAGCATGAAAAAATAAGCCGATTGGCCGTTTAATGCTCTATTCTATCTCGTCTAGTTCCGAAGTTATACGCAAAAATGTGCAAAATATAAATTGCTGATTCAGCACAACGTGTGACGTCATTAGCTGGGTAAGTATGTTTAATGAATACTACACTGAAGCATAGCTCAGTTTATATTATGGGCCCAAATCAAATGAAATTTTGGATACTGATTGTACATGATGAGACGCATGGAAAAACACTTCTAATTTTGTTGCCAAGATAACAATGTCGTTCCCAGGCCCCTTGCGCCAATTTTATAAAACAGCTTTATTCAAGGTACTGATAAAAATAAAATAATATCAGAAGTATGTGTACGATACCTATGCATGCCGAAAGTTTACTTGCATGATAATAATTCGAAAATGACATACACATAGAGAAATGCAACTAGTTATTCAAAATCAGTGTAAGGGGCCTGGGAACGACTGTGTTGCCTTGACAACAAAATTAGAAGTATTTTCCCATGCGTCTCATCATGTACTATCTGTATGCAAAATTTCATTTGATTTGAGCCAATAATAACTCAGCTATGCTTTAGTTTACTATTCAATAAACATACTTAAATTTTGCATATTTTTGCGTATAACTTCGGAACCAGGTGAGATAGAATAGAGCAGTAAACGGCCAATCGGCTTATTTTTTCATGCTCTTTCAGATGAAGCAATAAAATCAATAAAATTTTTTGTTGCCCATACCCTTTAAAACGAATTCCTTGAGGAGGGGTGGAAATTTTTTTGAACTTGTTTTGAGGGGTTGTGAATTTCAACAATTGCTCAATAGAGGGGTTATGGCAAATTTTACCTTGTGCCTAAAAAATCATCCACCCCCTACCACCCCATAAATAATGACCACTCCCTAATTCGTCAGCATGTGTACAAAACCCTGTCCGTTGCTGGAGGCGAGAGAACGATTGTTGAGTGTCTTAACCAAGGTTATTGGAACGCTGTTTTCTCTTTGGGGAGCCTGGAATCTTGATAGTCCTAATGAGTCATTGCCATCAAGTATGGCTTTATTGGGCACAGCTAAGGTGAGAAGGACTGAATATATTTGAAATTCTGCATTAATATTGATGTGCTCAGCACAAATCTACTGTGGTATTGGTGACACAGTGTAAGAGGTTCTTACAGTTTCTAGTTATCGGTAAGAAGGATAAACATGATATTGTCTGAATATGAAATTTATCAATAGTGCCCTCTCTTCCCCCTTAAAGTTGCACACAAGTCTCATTATCTGGTGTTTAAAAGACTGCCACAAGTCTCATTATCTAGTTTTTAACGTTCTAAGACTAAAGACATTTTCCAGAGATTTTGATTCTTCTTGATTTTCAGGCGTTGCGGCAAAACATTCTTCAATTACTGACGCCAATAGACCTTTCCCCTTTTGAGTGAAATTTTTATCTAGACAAGTCTGGACAAAAGTTTCATCACAGCTTGAAAGAGCATCACAAAATTAGTAATATTCCGAAGTTTCGTTGCGAAATGTTGTAAAATGCAGATAAAATAGCCTTGTGAAGTTTGCCGTTTTTCAGTCATTTTGCATTACAATCTAATTTTGTGATGCTCTTTCAATCTGTGATGACGGAAATTGTTGCCCAGGCATATCTAGATCAAAATTTCACTCATATAAGGGGAAAGATCTATTGC
Source organism: Paramuricea clavata (assembly GCA_902702795.2). Taxonomy (NCBI): domain Eukaryota; kingdom Metazoa; phylum Cnidaria; class Anthozoa; order Malacalcyonacea; family Plexauridae; genus Paramuricea; species Paramuricea clavata. Next base: position 5,358 of record CACRXK020015064.1, read on the forward strand.
AATGACTCATACCACTGTCTTCCTGGCGTCTGTCGCTGATGTTTGGAATACCAAGAAACTAACTGAGAAAGATTTCGAAACTAAATCATATTTTTTTTCTCGCCGTCTCTGATGATCAGCTTCGAGTTATATCCTGGGTACTGAATATTAAAGTAATACACACTTACTTTATTTATACGTGGATAGCTCTATCAGTTCTAAACTGTTCTTGCTAGAGGTCCAGTAAGGATCATCTCTTATTGATCCAGTGTTACTACAGGAGGAAACCTAAACTAAACTAACTTTGTTTATACTAGATAGCTCTATCAGTTCTAAACTGTTCTTCCTAGAGACCGAGTAAGGATAATTTTTTATTGACCCAGTGTTACTACAGGAGGAAACCTGAACTGAACTAATTTTGTTTATACTGGATAGCTCTGTCAGTTATAAACTGTTCGAATTCTCCCTAGCGGCCCAGTAAGGATCATCTCTAATTCTCTTATATTGATCCAGTGTTACTACAGGAAGAAACCTGAACTAAACTAACTTTGTTTATACTGGATAGCTCGGTCAGTTCTAAACTGTTCTACCTAGCGGCCCAGTAAGGATCATCTCTTATCGATCCAGTGTTACTACAGGAGGAAACATAAACTGAACCAACTATTTATACTGGATATCGATAGTTCTATCAGTTCTAAACTGTTCTTTCTAGAGATCCAGTAAGGGTTATCTCATATTTTTCTAGGGTTACCACAGAAGGAAACCTTAACTCTTTCTCTCTTTTTTCTCTTTAGCTTCTTCGTCTCTTTCTAGGCATTATCCTTGCATGGAAGTAATCGAGACAGTTCGACAGATCCTTCATCAAGAATTAACCCGGTCCGCGACAAAGGTTTCGGAGCAAGTCTAATACAATTATCTACAACGTCGACGATCTCCTATGAATCACATTACTCAAACTAAGAGTTTATTCTTATAGTCCTGATGAAAGATGGCTTACAACTAAACCTGCCTGTTCCTGCCGTGTTTCTATTACTGGTTAATCTGCATATATACTGTGTTAAAATTCCGGTGACGAAAACAGGACAGAAAATCACGCAAAGAAACTCAGGTCAGCAGAACTGGTTCATATGTCTCAAATTGTTGAGTTTTTATAGGTCCAAGTTTTAGTAGACTTGCTCCAAGTCTCTCTTTCATTGCCAAATAGTATCGATCCACTATAGTGTACATTACATGACGTATTTGACAATAAAAGAGAGACTTGGAGCCACTGAGCTATTAAAATAACTTTTGGAGTTTTGCCATGTTTTTGGCGACACTCTTTCATGCTGAGCAGGTCCTCCAGTAATATAGTATAGCTCAGTGCTTGGAGCAAGTTAGCCCGCGTGCAGGCCCAAGGGAAGAATACATAGATATAGGAGATCCTATATCTATGGGAAGAATACTCTCGGTGGGCCTGCACGCGGGCTGGGAGCAAGTCTAAAGTTTTAGAGGTCGCGCGTTGGATTTATTAATGTACATCAAATTGTCTGGTACTTTGGTAATTCATAAAACACCTTCTAATTTGCACCAAATATGAATTTAAAAGCGAAAATAAACAGCTAAAACAGGTGAAAATTGCATTTAGTGCGTATTTTTGAAATGTTTGACCAAGTTTGGTAGTGTGACGTCATTTTCATACGGGACTTCACTCACGTGTTTTTGGCGGGAAAATTTCTTATTCTCGAGAAGACAAGATGGCGTTCGTTTATACCTGGGCATTTGAGTGGAATTTTGTTTTGAAATAACCGCTTATTTTACGTTATAGCGACTAGTTCGTGGTGGAAATTATAACTCGATGGAAAGGGAGAGTGTTTCGTCACGAGAGAGGAAAGTACATGTAGTTATTGTGATGTTATTTGCTGTGAAAGACGGACCGAAATTACATCGCTATATAAAAATTTCTACTCGCAATTCGACCGTGGATAAAGCTAGACAACGCTTGAATGAAAGAACAGCCTGTTTTAATGAATTAATGGTAAGTTTTTTAACGGGTTCTTTGTAATATTTTTTAGTTTTAAAGGTCTCTGTCGAAGCTGTACTTCAATTTATACATAAAATTTTGAGTAGAGTCAGTTCTATGGTACTAGACAAATTTGGCTATCAACGTTGTTTTAATACGCCTAATTCACTTGTGGCTTTAGGGTAACTCATGCCCAGTTACTACTGTTCTAGTTTTATACAGAAGCATAGGATCAAACAAAAGTAACCAAGCATTTATAGAGTTATGTATATAAAGAGTTATTATTAAAAATACTCGTATAGATAAATCTAAAGAGGGTGGGAAAAATTGGGTAAATGGGTATCTGTTCATTTCGCCTCCAAGTCGTTTCGCCCCCAAGTCGTTTCGTCCCCAAGTCGTTTCGCCCCCAAGTCGTTTCGTCCCCAAGTCGTTTCATCCCCCAAGTTGTTTCGCCCCCAAGTCGTTTCATCCCCAAGTCGTTTTGCCCCCAAGTCGTTTTGCCCCCAAGTCGTTTCGTCCCCAAGTCATTTCATCCCCAAGTCGTTTCGTCCCCAAGTCGTTTCGTTCCCAAGTCGTTTCGCCCCGAAGTCGTTAGATGTCAAAGTTGTTTGGCCTCCAAAAACTTATTGGATATTCGATAAAGCTTTTTTTAGCAATAGCAAAATATATGAAAATTTCAAACGCAAAGATGAGGGAACTGCCATTTACGTTCAAATATGCATTGCAAACTTTTCACACGTTTGTTTTTGTTAAAAATTAAAAACCTATTCACTAATGCATGCACGCTTCAAACTTGTCAAAGCCAAAGCTGACATTTCAGACGAAAACAAAAGTGTGAAAAGGTTTGACAAAGTCAGTGACGACTTGGGGCGAATCGACTTGGGGGGAGGGACGACTTGTATTCGGAAAGGGAGGTATGGGTCACTTTTCACAACGGAAAAAAGCTGTTTCACAATTCGTGTGTCTTAAAAAAGCAATTTCACATTTCACTAAAAACTAGATTGGGTTGTTCCAGAAACTAAAAATGAGATTGGGTCGATAAGATAGAGCTAGAGCTGGGCTGAGCAGGTATTGCTGTATGCCGTTAAAATCTTTTAAGGAAATGTGTGACCTGCAGTAAATGCAGTTTACACTCAATAACCCAAAAATTCAAGGCAAAATCAAGAAAATTATCCATTTTAATGATCGTTTCCATATGATCGACTGCTGTCGTAAAATTTTTACTGATTTACTTGCTAGTTAACTTACTATGTTCTAAAATGTTAAAATCTAATCTATACCCTATTTCGCATGTGCATACATTGTGTTTGTTTTTCGTCTGTGAACTTTTGTTGCTGTTCAAATAAAAAGATAAACTAATAATAGCCATGATGCTGGTATATCTTACAGTTTTCTGCCGATACCGGTATAGCGTCAAAACCAACACCGCCACCGCCATACCAGTATCAACTAAATACCGTGAATAACTAAGAATACTCAGTATACCGCCCAACTTTAGCAGGGGGCAGTGTCATTGTTGGTGGAACTTCATATGTAGGCATATGTCGGCAATTGCTTTGGTGTACCTCTGGTGTGACAATAACATGGCATATCAAAATTTAAAAAATATCAATATTTGATTTTTTGAATACCGAAAAAATATCAAAAGTTTTATCAAAACTATTTCCCAGTAAAGTCTAGAAAACACGTGTGGGCAAGTGTTTATCACAAAAGATCACTACCAAACTTGATATTCGATTAGTTTCACACAACTTTTTTTTGCTGTTTTCGACACAGTATACATTTATTTTGCCATTTGTGATGTGGTATATTGGCCGAACTACATTTTGTAATTTTGCTAATTTGTATATTTTCAATATAGTCTATATTTTTTTTTCGATAGCGATATAAAGAAATTTTCCAATACCACAACAGCCTAATATGGAATCCACCCTGGTAACTAGCTAGGCATGCAAGTTATTTACTCTACTCTCGTCAAGAGAGTTGGCGGTCACAATTGTTACAGTGGACCGATTTTAAGCTCTAGATTAACAAAATCAAGGTTTGAATATTTGATAGGTTTTCAAACTACAGTATGTTTCAAATGAAATAAAATACATGATAGTTTTGGGAAAGCGTTAAGAACAGCTAACCAAGGTTGTGTGATTGCCAATTTCATCCCTGTTCGATCCAGGCTTAGCCTGTATACAGCCGTTACTCTCGATGAAGTGCGCAAGAGAATGCCTGTGAGTTGGATGCATAATCCTTGTTCAGGTCTCGTGGATAGTTCCCAGATTTGGGGACAGGCCTCTGATTGGACAGTGCTTTATTTGAATAATTTATGACAAATGAAGCTATTTCATTGGTTAATTGATAATTAGCATGCGTTTAAAATAACAACACAAAAATTTTAAATTCAGAGATTTCCAGATCAAGAATCAAGTTTTCCTTCGGGGCATACAAAAGTTTGAAAGACTTGAAATTTGTGGGGCTTAGGTGGCCAATTGGTAGTGCACTTGCCTTTCACCTCTGAGGCTGCAGGTTCAAGCCTCAGTCAGGTTTTTTTTCAGGATTTTCTCTTGGGTCCGTTTTTGCAGAGAAGATTGAGTTTAGCTGAACAGCTGGGGTGGCTACACCCCCCCCCCCACCGGGGGCTGACACCTGTACTCAATAAATGTAGTTGGGACGGAATGTGTTAAAGCAGGGGCACTAAGGGACACTATAAACTGGTTAAAGATGGCGAATGCATAGTTTTTCTTGTGTTGTGAGATGAATTCCAGCCATTTTTTTTAATTGACAGGTTTCCAACTGAAAACTAATTTCCACACGTCACAAATTTAGCTCAATCAACTTCATTTTACTGCACTGAAACTTTGGTGAGAAGATTGAGTTTCAAAATTAAATTCAAGATTGAGTTTTTGGGGCCGTTTAACGGCCCTAAAAGATCCCTGAAAAAAAGCCTGCTCAGTGAGAACTTTCTCTATGTGACTTCAACCCAATCCTCAGGGAAAGTTGGGTGGGTTAGGTAAAAAGGGCCCCACAGTAATTGGCATATGCTGTTGTGGTGACCCTGCCCTAGTTGGCAAAGCTAAATAAATAAATTACAATCTGAAAAACGATGCACCAGAAATATATTGCATATATTTCTCGATGAAGAGATTTGTTTTGAATACGAACAATGCTGAACGATGATCATTGCCGGCAAGTCCGGTGTACAAGCTCAGTTATTGGTGTATACTGTAATTAAACAGAATACATGTAAAGAAAATGCTTTATCGCGAGGGATTGGGACATATAAACAGATTGTCAATTTATTAAATTGTCAATTATAAATTGTCAATTTCCGTCCGATGTTGTATTTTATATTTTGTTGAATTTTATCTTGATTTTCAACACAAAATAAACTCAACAGATTATATTTCAAGTCTTTCAAACTTTTGTATGCCCGAACGAAATCTTGATTCTTGATCTGGAAATCTCTGAATTTAAATTTTTTGTGTTGTTATTTTAAATGCATGCTAATTATCAATTAACCAATGAAATAGCTTCATTTGTAATTGTCATAAATTATTCAAATAAAGCACTGTCCAATCAGAGGCCTGTCCCCAAATCTGGGAACTATCCATGTGACCTGAACAAGGATTATGCATCCAACTCACAGACGTTCTCTCATGCGCTTCGTCGAGAGTAACAGCTGTACACAGGCTAACTGGGCTTAGAGTTGTGAATTGGTATAAGCAAACTTTAGCTAAATTTATCTATAAATATTGCTTTTGCCTTTTAATTAAAGGATCAGTGCCACAATGGTATTGCTGGCTAGGGTTGGGCGATATTAAAAAAATCATCTGACGATTATTGCCAAGGAAATTATCACGATATTCGATAATATTGCGATAAATGCAATAAAAACAATTTTTCAATTTTAATTAATATCAAAGCATAGTAATCTTATATATATAATGGGTCATTCCAGAAAAGATCCATACCCCCCCTACGGAGGAAATCGAAAATAACCCCCTCCCCCCTTCGGACATCCTTGAATGGTTCATCCTCCCCCCCTCTCCGGACATCCAAGCCCAAAATTACCCCCCTCCCCTTCGGACATCCACTATTTCTAAATTTTTCTAAAGGCTACCTCGCCGTTTGAAAACGTCACCGAAAATTAGACTACGTTCACACTACGCGCGAGCGAATTACTAATGCGGGCAGAATTTACGTGTGTTCATACTACCGCCATTACAGTTTGTTTACAAATTGAATTAGCACTCGTGTAAACCCAAAATATTTCAAATAGACCCAAGAAATTTAACTGAAAAGCATTCAAGTTTACACGTTTGTGTTCACACGAAGCTATCAAGCGCTCCGCCGTTTTCACCTTGCTCCGTTTAGAAACCGTGCTCAAATTGTTACGGCAAAAGTGACGTGAAAGTTTTCAAACGATTTCGCTCCAGCGTAGAGTGAATTAGCGATGGCTTATTGTGACTTTTCTACGCTGTTTTCAAATAGCTCTGGCGTGGCGGAACACTTGGTGGCTTCTTGTGAGTTGCGAACACAAACACGTGGCAGGTTTTGTCGGATAATTTGCAGAAATTCACTTCGAAATTCGTTCAAGTAAAATTCGGACTGAAATTCGGGCAATTGATAAAACTAGAATAGTGAAGCGAATAGTGCGAATAGTGCGAATAGTCGACGAATAGTACGAATAGTCCGCGAATAGTCGACGAATAGTGCGAATAGTCCGCGAATAGTCGACGAATAGTGCGAATAGTCCGCGAATAGTCGACGAATAGTACGAATAGTCGACGAATAGTGCAATAGAGACTTTGCAAGGCTTTGCACCGTGCTGTAGAACTAAATTTACCGAAGCGGGGGGGGGGGCTCTATTGACAAACATGAAATCGTGAAAACATTCGTTGACGTCAATGACGTCATACGTAATCGGTAATAAAAATTACGGGAACCACTGAGTTTTAACAAAATTTTTAACAGGAAGTAGAATGACAGTCACTGGAATGACGTTAAGTTTTCTACTGGGCGAATTTGTTCGCGCGAAGCGACAAGTAAAAGAGTAGGAACTGATCCAACTTTTTCGCGGCGAATTTTTTCGCTGACCAATCACATTGCCGAAATTTGGTTTTCGCTTCGTGCGAACAAATTCGCCCAAAAACGGGCTTAAATAATAGATCGATACCTTTTCTTGTTTCGTGATGTAAATCACGTTTTCCAAGCAC
>CACRXK020015065.1:0-12545 GCA_902702795.2 Paramuricea clavata
TGGATATAAATATCTTGGTATACTGGAATTAGATAAAATTATGGAGGGTGAAATGAAGAGAAAGTTTGTAAAGGAATACGGGATGAGATTAAGATTGGTGCTGAAATCAAAACTGAATGGCAGAAACAAAATCATGGCGATGAATACTTGGGCTGTTCCGCTGCTGAGGTACGGAGCTGGTGTTTTGAAATGGACAAAAGATGAAATTGCTGCAATGGATCGCAAAACACGTAAACTGATGACACTGTATGGTGCTTTTCACCCAAGAAGTGACATTCATCGACTATATTTACCGAGATAAAAGGGCGGAAGAGGTTTGATCAGTTGTGAAGAATGCATTCGTACAGAGGAGAACAGTTTGGGATGGTATGTAAAGAACAGTGTGGAACCACTTTTACAACAAGTTGCAAAGACAGGTGTGATTGAAACGGAAAGATGCGAAACAAAAGAAAATTTTAAGAAGAAAGCAGTAGAGGAGCTAGAGAAAGCTTGGATTGACAAGAAAATGTATGGACAATATAACAGAGATTTAGGTAAAGAAGTGGATAGGGAGAAGACGTGGTGGCTGAAGAAAGGAGACTTGAAACCTGAGACTGAAGCACTTCTTTGTGCTGCACAAGAGCAAGCTCTAAGGACAAATTATGTAAAGTTTCACATAGATAGAACTGTTGAGTCTCCACTCTGTAGACTTTGTGGGGAAAAGGGAGAGCATATAACACACTTGATAAGTGAATGCAAGAAGCTAGCACAAAAAGAATACAAACGAAGACATGACAATGTGGCTCGCATTGTACACTGGAAGCTATGTGGTTTGTACCAACTAGAGAAAGCTGAAAAATGGTATGAACACCAACCAAACGGAGTAATTGAATCAGATAATGTAAAGATTCTCTGGGATTTTAACATACAGTGCGATCATGCGATTGAATGTCGAAGACCTGATATTGTAGTGGTTTTAAAGAAGGAAAAGGAATGCAAGATCATAGACATCGCAGTTCCAGGGGACTGTAGAATTGGTATAAAAGAAACAGAGAAGGTAGAAAAGTATGAGGAGTTGAAAAGGAAATTCGGAAAATATGGGCAATGAAAAAAGTAGAAGTCATTCCAATAATAGTAGGTGCCTTAGGAGCAGTTAGTAATAAACTGGATAAGTGGATTGAGAAATTGGGAATACATATAAGAATAGAACTTCTACAAAAAAACAGCATTGTTAGGGACGGCAAGAATACTGAGAAGAAGCTTGGAAAGCTAAAATCTTTGGGACCTGAGGCTACTGGTTGTAGCCAGCTTCCAAGGAAAAAACATAGCCAGCATAAGAACAAAGCTGTGAAAAACATGTAATAATAATAATAATATAATAATAATAAATAACGATTTATCGGCAACTATATCCACATGCGGGTGGCTCTTCGCTTACCAAATTATTATTATTATTAAAGGTTAATTAAATATATAAAATTGCACCAAGGTGAAATACTTTATATTTACATAATAGGATACTTTAAGTATACTGCTATTTGTCCTACATACATTAAAATTTTAAGACAAGTTATGAACTATTATAGTTGACTATAGATATTGTTAGAATATTGACTATTTGTATATATACTATTTGTCTTACATACATTAAATATTAAGACAAGTAATAAACGTCTATTATAGTTGACTAGATATTGTTAGAATATTGAGTTAGCGATGGGAAAAAACTGCGCTTAAATCGGTCCGTACTACATTGAAATTGAAAGACTATCAGAGTTACGAAGTGGCCGACCATGTTCGCTGAGCCTAGAATTAGGTATGAGCGGATTGAGTTTATTGTCGCCGTTTGAATTGATCTTTTGGAAGAGATTAAGGCACAAACGTTGTCTGTTATCATCCAGCCGTACACAATCTGCAGCAGGCAAAGCCCTCTCTGTCAGGGCCTTTTTTAACATACAATGCCCCCCCAGTCCCCCCCTGTGCCCCCCACGAAATCACATCCCCCCCCCCAAAAAAAAGTCCCTTTTTCCTAAAATTATACAAACAAACCAGCAAAGATTAACAAATAGATTTAAATTGTTACGTTTCTCCACCACTGAGTAATGATAAATTACTGTTAATAATATTTTTATTTTTTGGATGCTCAGAATGCAGGAAATAGCATTTCCGGGTTACAAATTTCAAAATTTTTCTGGGGATTATCCCTCCAATAAGGAATGATAAATTACGGTTAATATTCTTTTTTACTTTTTGTGCATTTTTTCCTTCTTTTATTTCAAATACAACTATTAGCATAAATTTTAGAGCAAATTTGGATGCTCAGAATGCAGGAAATGGCATTTCCGTGCTTCAAATTTCAAAAATTTTCCCGGGGAGTACACCCCCACGCACGCGACCATTGCTATCCTCCTCTAATAAGTAATGATAAATGCCGATGGTTAATTTTTTTTTACTTTTTGTGCGTTTTTTTCCTTTTTTTATTTCAAATACAAGTATAGTTAGGATAAATTTTGGAGCAAATTTGGATGCTCAGAATGCAGGAAATGACATTTCCGGCATTCAAATTTCAAAAATGTTCTGGGGGAGTACGCCCCAGACCCCTCCCCACCCCCATTCATGCGTGGTATATTGGCCACAAACGTGGCCTTCAGCCATTGCTATCCCCCTCTAATATATTATCTCACAGAAAGGTCCCTTTTCAAAAAATGCCCCCCCCACCAGTGAAAATCCTTAAAAAAGGCCCTGCTCTCTGTATGATAAACTTGGGAAGATTATTCTCAAAACTCTCTTCTGTAAACGTTCAATTTGCTCGCTGAGATAGGAATAGATGGTAGGTTAGTGTGCCAAACTGGGCTGGGCAACAGTACTCCAAAACCGAACGAATAAGTGCAATATAAATTGTTAACAAATCATCGGCAGTCATACCACTTCTCTTTAAGGTACGTATAATGTAAAGACGCTTTGCTGCCTTCTTTGTAATCATATTAAGGTTACAGGACACCCTTTTTGGCGTTTTGCGGAAAATCGCTACTGCGCGCTCAATATCAGTCCGATTTTCATCAAATTTTCACCAAATGTTCTCCAGTGCATGTAAAATATGGTAAAGTTGTAAAATTAACAAACAATAAAATAATGTAAGAATTATTCAGGAAAATCTTAAATCGCGGTACCGTTACGCTTTTGAGTTATGCTCCTGCTGGTTTTAAGTTATATTTATGAAAATATCATTTTTATACAGTAAAATAGTTGTTCTAAAAAATTGTGTTCGGAAATTTTTGTTTATTTCGTCATTCCGCTGATATGGCGATTTCTTTGACGACTGCAATATATTTCTGAATCGTTTGAGTAAATTGCTCTTTATTTTTAAAATATCCAAAATTAAAAAAAAGCCGAACACAATTTTGAAGCTGACGTATTTAGCTATGTCCTGTGAAAATTTGAGAAAAATTGGTTAAAACCCGCAGGAGCACAACTCGTTTGAAAATCAGTAATTACCGTAAAATTTTTCGGGAGAAAATTGAATTTGAATATTACATTTTCAATGTTTTTCTTATTGCAGCGAAATGTATTTTATTAAATAACTCTGCGAGTTTTCAACATTTTTCGTTCAAACTTGGTCAGATAGTAGAACTAGTCTAATGCTTTCATTGAAACCAATAAAAAAATTTTAGGCAAAATTAACACTCAAAGGTGTTCTGTAACCTTAACATGATCCGTCCATTTTAGCGAGCTATTTAACACAGTACCAAGAACCTTATGGCAATCAACAACATCTATTGGTATTCCCTCGATAGTTAATGGTTCCAAAACAGGCGTATCACGAAAGAAACAAACCCTTAGCTCTTTACATTTCTTCGCGTTTAATTTCATGTAATTAGCAGACGACCAAGGGGATATATAATCAAGATCTGATTGGATTGTTGAACTGCCGTATTTGGCTATAACCTCCGAAGCAGTAAGATCATCTACATATTTCCAATAATTACATGTTGGTAGGACAAGATCGTTAATCATGACGAGAAACAGAATAGGGCCCAATATAGTGCCTTGTGGGACACCGGCGTTCGTTGTGACCCTCTCTGACAAAGATTTACCCAATTTAACTCGTTGTTTGCGATTTGACAAAAAACTACATATCCAAGGCAATAATGACCTTCGTACTCCTAAAAAGACCAACTTGGTAACCAAAATGTTAAGGTTGATGCGGTCGAAGGCCTTGCTAAAATCTAGAAAACAAATTCGCAAATACTGGCCGGGCGTATCCAAATTTAACAGCCAATTGTGAAACATATCCAAGAGGCACAAAGTTGTAGATGTACCTTTTATAACGCCGAATTGTTTATGATCGATTTTATGTGCAATATCTTCAAGAATCCATTCTGCTACAAATTCCTCCATAACCTTAGAGATGCAGGGCGTTAAAGAGATTGGTCATAGATCACTCTCCTCTTTCGGTAGTTTTTCTTTAGGGATAGGAGTAATGTTCGCGCATTTCCAAGTATCAGGAACGATACCAGAAGATAAAGAGAGGTTAAAGAGATCAGAAATTGGTTCAGCTAGTTCGTAAGCAAATTCTTTCAAAAGACGTGGTGGAATATTGTCACGACCCATTGCTTTGTGAGGGTTGAGTTTTTGCAATTTCTTACAAACCTGATAAGAATATATCACCGGTACCTGCTCAACGGCTGGCAAAAAAGCTGGTAACTCGTGCATATCAAGGGGAGGAATATCTGCATTCACGGCGATATAGAATTCATTTAAGGCGTTTGCTAATTGCACGTCGGTCAAAGTTACTCCGTTCTTTTCGATATATATTGGCACTATATTATTAGATTGACCAGATATTTGCTTCACGAGCTTCCACCAGGATCTAGTATTACTCTTCTTCAGATGTTCGACTTTATCTGCATAAAACTTCAGTTTTCTTTCTGTTATCTCCAATCTAACTTTGTCTCTGTAATGGTGCCAAAGATTTATGTTTCCCCCGTGGAATGCCCGTTGGTGTAGCCTAATTAAGTTCTTTAGGGGTGCCGTCATCCAAGGCTTATCAGAAGGATGTAATTTGATAGTTTTCATCGGAAAAAATTATCCATTGCTTCAGAGATGTTTGAGGTAAATGCACTGACGAGCTCTTCTATTGTCAAGTTTTGACCATCTGCATACCAGTCCTGACGAGTCACCCATTGGCCAAAAGCTTCTCCCGCGGACTGTGGAAAGCACCAGTATTGTCGTTTACAGGCAGTCGTTGGTATGTTAACGTGTGCACTAATTCTGGGATACCATTTTACTATTTTGTGGTCTGATGTGCCAAGGGGGGCAATTGTTGTTGGTATATCGTAAAATGAATGAATATTTGAAATTACTAAATCCAAAATAGCGGAACCCCTTGTAGGAGTGGTTACCACCTGAGACAAAACGTGACAACTAAGTAAGTCAGAGATATCCAAGTTGTTAAAATCTCCTAACAAAACGATACCACATTCTGGATAAGTGTTTCGAACAAGGTCCAAAGTTTCGATTAAGTAGGCTACGAGATCACGTTGCTCTTGTATAGACTTGCAGGGATGCCGGAACCACGGGTGCAGCGGGTGCAAGTGCACCCCTTGCCTTTTGCATTTTCAACTTTGTGGGTGCAGTGCGGGTGCAGACTATGGGTGTAACGGGTGCACAAAACTTTTACAACAGACAGAATTAAACGTCGTTCAAGGATGTGTGTGGGGGTGTTCCACCCCCAGTCGTCAGGAATTCGGCAAAATTGTTATCCATTTGGCGAAAGGTGAAACGGAAAGCATTACTTATGGAATTTTTGGCGAGAAATTACGGAGAAATTGTGCCTAAATAATTGTATTCGGTCCCAAAACATTTGGTGACGGGGAGGGAGGTTGACACGAATGTTGGATCATGACGCCCTTTCATTTTCATTGATGCCTTTTATTAAGGAGTATGCCCTCTTGTTAACCAATTGCACCCCTTGCCCTCAGCAACTTCCGGCATCCCTGTAGACTTGTCAGGAGGGTTGTAAACAATTCCAATTATTATTCCAGTAATAGATCTTGGGAGGCGAAAAGGTCTAATCCACACCCACATACATTCATAGTTACAGCTTTCGAGGTCATCACGCCGCTTGGAAGGGATAGTTTCGGATACAAAGGCACAAACTCCTCCTCTGCCGCATAGTCTATCACGTCGGAAAGAGTTATACTTCGGGATTTGTAGGAAAGTGTCATCAATACCTTCATGTAGCCATGTTTCAGAAGTAGCTACTAAGTCAGCGGCAGTATACTGTAACAATAAATCGAGTTCGTCTAACTTTGGGAAAAGAGACCTCACATTGGCGGACAAAAAGTTAGGTAACTGCAATTTCGTATTAGCAGGGAATGCCGGTTTAATATTTATTAGATTAAAAGGATTTCTAGATCTTTTATTATTATCCATAAAAGAGTAACGTGGTGTGGTACAGGGGGGGGGGGGGCTTCGCGAGATTACAGGTACCGGGATGTGATGATTAAGACCCGTGTTTACTGTCTCATTGTCGCACGAACAAATGTGTAAATTATAAAGTATTCATAATGTCTATAAACTCTTTTACGAATATTACTTCTGAAGTTTAGAAACGTTTGCTGTTTTACCTCGTCATGCAGTCGTCATCTTTCCTTACGGATTACTCAAATAAATTTGTTTGTCCGTTTATAACACGATTTCCCATCGGCTTTGTGCATGGCGTGTGCAAAATAAAATCTATAGGTTTGACGAGTCTCAAGTAAGGCATTAGCTTTTTCCAGCCGGCTGTCGCTGCGAAGTAGTGATATTATATATTGATTTATAATACGAAGTAGTGATATTATAAATTGATTTATAATATAGCATTTGTAAATTCTGAACGCTGATTGGTACGTTAAGAGCCGTGTTGATATATAGCACAATATCAACACGGAAAATTTCTTTCTTTATATTTCGTTGTGCTATATAATAAAAAAATATAAAACATTTTTCGGTATTGATATACAGTTTTATTATATACAGTAGCAGAGGTGAGATACTGCAAAATACACAGTGAAATATTTTCCATATCTTCACTAGTGAAGATATTGATCACGTGACTTTTTCCGTCCAATTTGCTTTTGAGACTTTTGAGCGTGAAATTTCACAATTTTTGGCTTGGGACTATATAATAAACAGAACATTACACGGTGGCATGAAGATATTACTTTTATCTTCTCGTGTTATTAAAAACAATATTTTACTTCACTAGCTGCGCTCGTTCGTAAAATATTGTTTTTACCACTCGAAGATAAAAGTTATATCTTCGCGCCGCCGTGTAATATCCTCTATATATCAACACTCGCGGAAATTGGGAAAACTCAAATTGTCAACATGAGCTCCACCTTTGAATTTACTATATGAGTAAATTACTAAAAGGGAGGCTGGTCTCGCGGAGGTGGGGAGTTTTTCAAGTTTTTTAAAAAAATAGTCTTTAAAAAAGTTTTAAAAACTTTTAAAAGAGTTTTGAAAAGCTAGAAAAGTTTAAAAAGTTAGATTTTTAAAAAAGTTAAAAAAATTTAAAAAGTTAAAAAAGTTAGGGTTAGGGATTAGTGGTTAGTGGTTAGGGGTTAGGGGTTAGGGGTTAGTGGTTAGGGTTGGGGTTAGTGTTAGTGTTAGGTGTCGCGAATTTATTATTATGATAAATTCAAAATTTGCCGCGAATTTATCATAATGATAAATTCGGACGTGTTTAAGAATTTACTCATATAGTAAATTCAAAGGTGGAGCTCATGCTGCAAATTGTATGAAAACAATTTCTTGTTTTCCAATTTTATATTTGTTTAATAAATATAAAAAGGTTAAGAACAATAGTACTTTATCAATGTAAGTAAATACGCTTGAATAGAATATAGAAGCGTTAACCTTTAAAACTTTAACTTTAAAGATGCTGTGAAGTTCGTTCTGCGCATACGTTCTGCGCAGGCCTACATTCCATGGTCGGGACCATTGGAATGTATTGCTCCGTCGGGCGTAGCCCGAGGGAGCTTTAAAATGCTAATTGTCTGTCTTTACGATGTCACAAAATGAACATTTCACAGGTATATATCGGTATATTTTATGGATATTATCAACCTCGTCCCCATGCAGGGCCTTAATTCGTGCTGAGAGGCGCATGCTGAGAAGGACGCGCCTCTCAGCACGAAGGCCCTGGAGACTTGAAAGCTTGAAATTGGTAAGATTTTAAATTAACATGCTATTCTGTATGTTCTAAATTTTTTACGCCTATAATATATATAGGCTATATGCAGAAGGCTAAGTTCAACGGAACCTCCACAGGCACAGTATTAGCAAATGGTTAAAAACATAACTTTTCTAATATTGTATATAGACTGTCAATAGACATATCATGTAAACAAGGTCACCAGTAAAAGATTGTTTTATATAATTTACCTTGGTTGCTACGTTCTACCAACAATAATATGACATATATTATTGACAGTTTAATTTTGAGAACGGCTATATCTTCGTTGTATTGTTTATCAGCCACTCTGCCGAAAACCAAATCACTATTTAAATATTTTTCAAAATGTTTAGGAACGAACTTTCCCTAAGTCTCATGTTAATAGTATATTTTGTGTTCAATATATAGACCACAGTAAGACTTTTTTTATTGAATGAAATAAACATTTAAAAAAAGTCTTACTGTGGTCTATATATTGAACACAAAATATTTAAATATTGTATCAAAATTGCAATCCCAGCCAATGATGGTAGTAAAGTACAATAATGGCCAATAATTGTGAGTTTAGCGGCCAAAATACGACTGAATATCGATCGACGTTATCTGGGGTGAGTAAGTGGATGAAATATTAACGTCGATTCGACGTTATTTGTGCCAACACTATGAATCTGGATTCTGGACGTGGCCCTTTAGTGTGTAATGTTGAACCTGCACATGCAACATATTCTCTATGACTATGTCATCTGTGAAATTTTGCTCATTACTTTGGTTATCAGGAGGTTATCAACGGCTATGCTCTTCATTAATTATAATGATTAATGTCTAATGGATTGATGGTTATTGGTTTATATGTCCTTGAAGAATATTGGAATCTGTTACTAGTCCGCTTGAAACATTCTCTATCCTAAAAGAAAAAATTTTCAACCCAGAATACAATACTGACAAAAAACACAGTGGAAATTTGATGGAACACCAGATACTATTACATAAATATATACTTATTAATATATCACCTCATTATTTCACAATGATACTTATTACTTATCCAAAGCCTTCTGGGAACCAGATGCAAGTTAGTGTATACTATTTGTACATTTGAAGTAGAACTGTATACGATCTATAATTAATATATACTGTAGATTAAACCGTGATTAAACCAAGTATAATTAATTTAAAGCACAGGAAATATATTTTTCATTTCTGCTTTGTATGTACAGTATCATGTTACCCATTGCCAAAATGCAAGATTATATAATACTGAGGTCCTAATACCTCATCAACTTCCTACATCACCCCCAAGCAATGGCTATCTTTAAAAGCAGGAATGGGGAATCTGGGAACGAAACGGGGAATGGAATGGGGAATGGGAAAAACAGGAACGCGAAAAGCCGGAATCGTTAAAAATAGGAACGCGAAAAGCCGTAATCTTTAAAAACAGGAACGCGAAAAGCCGGAATCGTTAAAAACAGGAACGCTAAAAGCCGGAATCTTTAAAAACAGGAACGGGAGAAGCCGGAATATTTAAAAACAGGAACGCAAAAAGCCGTCTTTAAAAACAGGAACACGAAAAGTATGATTTTAATAAGTGTGAAATATTAGTGAAGTCAGTCTGAATTAGTGAATATATATCTTAAATATTTCAATTTCCCAATACTCGGATAATGTAGTGCTTTGTTGCTTTTAAATGCTGCAGAAAGCTGCAGTCAAGCAAGATGTATGGAAATACTACACCTCCAATATTTGAATATTCAGAAACAATTCGCACAAAATCCAACTTGTCATCTAAGTATATATTTAGAAAGCCAAAATTTTAATGATATATTCTAATAAATAATGACTTATAAGATCTGGACTGTGGCCTCAAAGTGGCGGGTTTCGAGTGCTTGCTCGTGAAGTATATCACTGGCCATTATACAGAGTGGTTTGTAGACCGCACCAATATTGCATCAACAGTGCTTTCATAAATTTTCTCCTCAGTCAGTGGAGACTTATACATCCGAATTTCGAAAGCTGGCCACACACAACTGTCAACTTCACAAGAGCAAACGAACAGTGTAGATCTTAAAAGTATTCCAACCCTCACAGTACATCCATATAGGCCTATACAGTATGTGCATATCGCTGATATTAAACAAATGATTATGAAATACAGCGTAAGAAATCTAAACTATGGCACAGTGCAAACAATGTGTTCATGAAATCGTATCTGACTAAGGTTGTTTACCATTTACATGGAAAACCCATCCGGTTTGAAATTGTGCCAATGGTAAGCAAAATGTCGGATAGAAAATCCCATTCGGATTATGCGCTTTTCATTTAGAGTGACTGACCGGAAGGCACTGAAGTATATGGCGTCAGATTTCCGCCAATATTCATGTTGATATTCATGATCAATTCAACATGTTTCCCTATTGAAATGAATTTCGACATTGAACATATCAAATTCAGCATGCCACTTTAATACATCCCTCATTGATGTTAATTTGAATATTGAACATGTCAAATTCAGTAAGCGAAATACAACATTGAAGTATAGATATTGAAGTAATTTTCGATGTTGAAGTTTCAAAACAGGTTGAAAACGCATCACTACATGAATTTGAGAAGTGAATAGTATTGGCCGTTATATAGCAACGCGTTAATTAATTAAATATCCGCCAATATTAATTAACACTTCGTTAAACTTCCCCTTGGCATATTCCTGGAATATATTGGCGGCTACGAACGAGCGGAATCAGTGATGAAAATCATGAAATAGTTGGTACACTGAACATTGAATGAGGATATAATATCGCGATTAGACACCTAGCCTTGGTGACCCAGATTGTGTAGAGGCAATGGCAATACAATTTGACGTTTTAAAGAGATATCTTGTAAATATTAGAATCGACGACATCATGCACTTTGGAATTGCTGGATATAGGGTTTGCAAAAATTTAAACCAATTTGAGCAGCGGCAGCGCTATTCCGCCATGAATAACTTTGCATTTCCAGCACAAGTTTATGCCGTGAAAAACCTTCGCAGGACGTCCTTCGTATGACATACACGAGGGGCAATTGAATTTTTTATAGCAAAGTAAGCAGTATGACTGTATGATGGGTGTACGCGAAATAACTTTGGAGCGGCGAATGAGGTCATTTGGCACGAGTGTGTCAGGTAAGAAAGTTATGGCTTATGCACATCGTACACGGTCAACACAGTGGTTATGCAGCACTGTTATGTTAAGCCCAAGTCGACAAACCTAGGGAAACTGATGTAAATGTAGCCTGCGAACAGGCTCACTGGGAGAAAGGTGAGCCTGCACGGAACCATGCGTTTTATTCAATCATCCCCTTTTCGCATCTGCTAAATGCGAACCAATCAGCGTCGTCTGCGATAAATAAACTGTCAACTGTCAAATTGACGCAAGGCGTGTACATTGTGCAACGAAGAAATACTGAAAGTTAAAATGTATGCATAATGTTATATGAACAATAATACCAAGCATTAGCGGGCCGCACAATATATTACTCGGAAAAATATAGAATTCTTCAAATATTAAATAGATATCAATACACATACAAATATAAAGCCGAATAAAATACTACCATTGGCATTAAATGTACAGTAATACTTGTACTATGTGCGACTGAAAGAACAATGTTCTGAATATTTGAAGCTATTACTAAAATACGGTCACATAGATTTTGATTTGGAATACCGAATACGTCTAAAATTTTACTAACTGTGGTCTAAATAAATGATAAATGAGCATGTATTTATTAATTTCTTCAAAATCACGAGTGTGCCAATAGTGGAAGCCGTATCGACGACGAAATTGTCAGCAGTTTATACAGTAAATAGTACAATGTTTAATGTACGATATATATTTATCTAAATGACATGCCAGCGAGGATCAACAATATAATTATTCGTAAATATTTGGGTATCTTTTGTATGCCTTCGCATGCTGACTTACTCACTAATGAGAATAATCCGTGAAGCCACGACGATCTCAAAATGTACTATACATATAGTATACTATAGTCCGATGTCAATTCGAAGACGAAGTTCAGAATACTGTTATAGTTTCGTACATTGGATTTAAGCGATAGATTCAACTGAGTCATTAATGATAGACTTTTTTGCTGTGATGCTTTGTTTATATTGCTTTTGGTTTCCATTTCTAGTTTTATTTGTTCGATAGTCTTATATAATATTAAAATGAATAAAGTTCAAATTCTTCAAAATGCTGTTGTTGACATTTGCTATTTTTAGTAATTTTGTCAACGAGTGTAAGCCAATCAGAAGCCTGCGTTTCTATACGAACGCCACTACCAAGAAAACCTATAGTTCCGATCC
>CACRXK020015066.1:0-12543 GCA_902702795.2 Paramuricea clavata
GCCTCTGGCGACAACGAGCGAACGAAGATATCCAGAAAGAGTGAGGAAACCACCTGTGAGACTTGATCTCTAAAGTAGCAGTGTTACGGACAGATGTAAGGGTTAGAACGTACATTTACAGTATATAGATATACAGCAAAGACTGTTAATTATGACTTTAATGTTAATGTTAGGTGCAGCAAAGACTGGATATTGACTGAACAATTTTTAGTAGGGAGGAGATGTTATGGGTTACCTATGTTATTAGGATGCGCGCGCATTCACCATGTGTTCGGAATGAGTGCTTCTTGTTGAGTTATACACGAAATATAATATAGCTATTTAATAGAAAGCAAATACACAACAGTGTCCACAAATGGAACAGGATATACACTGACTTTCTCCTTGCAGATTCCTTCACGAAATTTCACGTAAGTTCAAAACGTTTGAAAGACCACACAGAAATATTGCATCTTGCAGTAATGACCTGCACATGAGGACATTAAGGCTGTACTGTGAATTTACATTGCGCATTTGATCACATAGAATTTTGTTTGTAGGCATTTTTACGTCGTGGCTTTGACATTAAAAGACGGGAAGAAAGGTCGATCTCCAGCAAGTTATGAAAACAACGAGTTAGTGACGTACGCCGAGGCAGAAAAATCAACCGACCCGAAACCTTATATCGCTGCAGTAGTAACATCAAAGAATGAAAACATATTTATACTTGGTGACGGCCGAAATACAAGTAATCCAACATCACGAAGATGCAGATCAACCTCGAGTGATTACTATAATGGTCCGTTGGAACCTGGCACTAACAACAGTATTTTTCAAAGGATTTTTATTAATAACAAGGTATGGTCTTTGTTGGTTATCACACTTTAGAAGTAAATATTTCCTGGTCTGATTTCTCTTCTAAAAGATATTTGGCATTGACACAGATGCCAAACATGGTAAGAACAACGTGATAAAGTCTTTTGTGTATCTATAACAACACTGATAAATTTTCATTTTCTTGCTTTACTTTAGAGTGAATATTACTCCACAGACTGGAGTTCTGCTTCAAAAACGAACGATCAACAACGACCACAAACAACGTCAAAAACGAACCACCAACAGTATATCCAGGCAAATAAGTTTACTGTATTCATAGATGAGTTAGGGTTAGATAGCAAAGTCACGAGTAAAGAATACACGGTTGATCGAGATGAAATCCATTATTCATAGAAATAATGGTTGTCTATTTATTCGGTGACAACTTGTTCTTTGTTAGTACTGTATATTCAAATATTTTTGTGTTTTCTGTTTCCCAGGTGGCCCTCGTGTATTGACCAACATGTCCAGTGGTGACATGAAGGCAAAGGAAGGTGATCTTGTCAACCTACTGTGTTCTGCTCAAAGTGAACTTCCAATTAATTTCAGCTGGAAAAAATACCAGAAGCCAATGGAAAGTTTCATGGAGAAGGAAAAGCCTCACCGCAGTTCTTTACTTGTTGTAACAGTAAAAGACCAAGCAAGTTTTGGAAAATATATTTGTCATATCCGAGATCAATTTCAAAGCACTACACATACAATTTCGATCCAGAAAGATACAGGTAATACTGCATTCGACTTATTCATCGTTCATAAATTTTATCAATCAAAATGTAATAGAACACAATCATTTCTGTTTTAAATGACTTGAATGATGGCGTGTACCAAAGAATCCATTTTCAGACATTCAAAATTAACGCGTTGTTTAATTTTTACATAGGTGAAAAATATCTTGCTGGAATTATAGTATTAGCAATTCTGCTGGTCATTTCGTTTGTTATAATTGCTTATTTCATCTATCAAAATCGTCGACGTAAATCATCAAAGGCAAACCCGGAGAACAAGAGCAAGGACAGAAATAATTCAAGAGATATTTATGAAAATCCTGACAATGATGATGCCAATTATGAACAAGTGGAAAATGAAGAGTCGACGTATACAGCACTAAAAAGACCTGGCCCTGGGGAGGAAGAAAATGATAATCACTTATATGCCCATCTAAATGAAGGACACACGGACTCAGGGCCGTCCTCAGGAAATTCTTCAGGGGGGGTGTAATTCAATTCAACCGACTGGTTCAAAAAAAATTTTTCCGGAACAAAATTTTTTTGTCGACCTCCCTCCCCCCCCCTCCCCCCCCGTCGCCAAAAAAAATTCGGTCAGTGTACCATTTTAGGGGTCCAAAAAAATTTTCCGGAACATTCAAAAATTTTCCGCACATAGCAAATTTTCAACATTTTTCTACATTTTTCCAAAATTTTTACATTTTTCCTCAAAATTTTCCTAAAATTCCCACCACGTTCTTGCCCTTTGCGCCAAAAATATTTAACCCAAATAGCAGTTCTACCGACTGAATAGCAGTCCTACCGACTGAATAGCAGTCCTGCCGACTGAATACAATTACTGGGGGGTGTCACACCCCCCCACACCCCCCCGTAGCTCCGGGCCTGCACGGACTACGTGAATCAGAAGGAAACTGGATTTTAAGGGGGCTCTGGTCCAAATCACGTCTGGTTTATCTAGTGAATAAGCTCAGTATAGAAAAACAAGTCAGGATACATTTGTTAAATAACCAAACTGAATGTTTTCGACTTAAATAGAAAAGTATCAATCTGTAATGACTTAGACTGCTGTCATTATATCCGTTAAATACATTAACTATGATTTATACTATGCATGGCCAGATCCTTGCTTTGGCCCACATTTTGGTAGAGTGAACAAACATTAGCTGGCCTGGGTCAGAAAATCTGGACTCACTGGAATTGGCCTGAATCAAGCCTTATGGTAATATAAACAGTGTAAAAGTTTCACAATCACCTCGAGTTCTTCAAGTGGTGTGCAGCAGATGGTGGTCAACGTCAGAAAAGTCGACACTGGCAGGAGCAAGGAAAAGAAACTAAATCTCTCTTTTACTTATTTTGTCATCAAACAGACTGAACAGTCTAGACCTCAAGATCACTACAAATATATGACAAGATTTGACATGATTTTCTCACTCTGATATCACTTCAGGTTGCCCACCATCTGCTGAACGATAGTGATTAGTAAGACACATCAATATTAGACAAGGGAGAATCAATACGTCTGCAAGAATGTTCCAAATTATTTGTTCCCAACATTAAAATTGCTAGAACATAACATCACACCTGGTTGAAACTGCTTTTTTGTGCATATCTGAGAATAAAAAAAACTTGTGAAAATAAAATCTTTGACTTGACTAAACTTCTTGTTCAAAAATTACTTTGAATATGAATAGGCAGACACATATTGTTTTCCATTTTGTGTTAGCTAAAGTTTTTTAGCTTTCGTAAATGTTGCCATTGAACCACAGATCCACGACAGACATCAATAAAACATTAAGAAATGTTTGATATTTGTTACTCGTGCAATTACAGCCAATTATGATTATTTATGGTGAGTTTGAACGAATATTTATCTGATCTTGCTTCACTACATTGATTCGTTTCGTGTTTCGCGTTTATAAAGTAAATTCCAACATCTTGTTCCCAAATTATGAGGTGTTTTCTGGATTAGAGAAGATGTTACCAAAGTGTTATTAGTTGGTAATAGTCGTATGGATTTTCCTGTCACTACAAGGTATGTTTTCTCTCGTTGATAACACGTATTTCAAATATGCAGCGCTGCTGTATTTACTTAACTAATAATAGTGGTAATGATTATATCTCAAAACTACTAAAACTACAACCTTGATGTGAAGGATTCGAATAAAATCCACTGGCACTAATTTTGCCAAACTCTGCCGTTGTGAAGTTAAATTCTTCAGGAATGGATCAGAATAACTGCTTGCAATAAACAATGTAAAGCAGCGACTGAACAGTCAACCAGTTCAGTTAATTAGCTTGCATTAGCTTGATGCGTATTTAGACAAATGAAATATACTTATGTGATATAAGTCATATAAATGAGCTGTGAAAGACATTGTTGGACACTGTGCCATCAACAACAATATAGTCTAGCCTAAGTAACTGACATGAGCGTAATAAACGCAAGCAAACAGACACGCAACGGGATTCATTGTTTACTTCGTTGTTTATTAAGGATTTGCGAAGCAAAATCCTTTATGTCATCGGGTGTGTAAGATAGATAGATAGATAGATAGATAGATAGATAGATAGATAGATAGATAGATAGATAGATAGATAGATAGATAGATAGATCATTCATAGAAATTAACGTTGCACACTTGAGAGTGGCAAAAATTACAGTGCGTTGTTCCTTCAATATAAGTCCATGATTAAAAAATGCGAGGTACATTACCGCAAATAATGTTAACTAGCAAAATAATTGAAGATTTCTGATTAGGATACTTTTTCGCTAGTCTCCACATGTACAACGGTTCAAGATTTGTATGAATTTCCTTGTAGAAAACAAGTTCCTGTTTGTTGCATATACCGTTCTTCCATTTTTCGACCTCCAATTTCTTAATTTCATTGTATACAATCCTTTTCTATGCAGCTTTTGATCCCTGTCCAACCGAAGCTTTCGTACATATTTCCTCGAGAATTTTTAGTTGTTTTCAATTCGATTTCCGAGTGTAAAAAGTATCAAATTTTCGACGCGAAATTCTAAACACTTTATTTATATTTTGCAATAATTGCCGAGCATGCGCAGAACTCACGTTGGAAATTCAACGTGAATCAATTCGATTTCTCCAGAGCTATGCCCACCCTTAACCTGCGAACGGGCATGCTCGGGGAACGAGATTTCATTAGTGGGACGGTGGATATAATTTTACGGACTCGCCCCAGTCCTAAAAGGTTTATCGCGGACGTTGCCGTCGCGTTGACGTTCCGTTTCCCAAACTCACTGTTCCGACAAGGGCCTTCACTCGAAACGCCGAAGTTCTCCTTGTATTTTTCAGGTAGTTGCATTCCTATCAATCCGAAGCTTTCTAACACGAATTGCGTATTACGTATTGCACCTCCTCTTTCCGTGTGCAGCGCCTCCCGCTTTCAGCGATTTCTCCTAAGAAACAGAATTTCTGTATAGTTTTGGGAATTCTTTTAGGGAATAGTAAAAAGAACGAACCTTATAATTGAACCATTTGATTTT
The DNA here is from genome assembly GCA_902702795.2 of Paramuricea clavata. NCBI lineage: Eukaryota > Metazoa > Cnidaria > Anthozoa > Malacalcyonacea > Plexauridae > Paramuricea > Paramuricea clavata. The sequence continues at coordinate 5,089 of CACRXK020015066.1, forward strand.
AACAATTATTCAACCGAAGTGCATGGCGATGAACAGTGCAAGGATATTCACCGAGACGTGGAAATTTACCATATGCTTTGCTTGCACATGACGTCACTACGTGTCATATAGGCGCCATCTTGGTTGATTTTAAAGTTTTGTCCAGCCGTTTACACCGAAATAGTTGAGTTACTTTAATATTTTTGTTTTGAAAACATCTTACTGTATTCATGGATTGTTTACGATTTCTGGCACAATACGACAAAGAATGAAGAATGTAGATTTTTAGTTGCCACGAAAATCAAACAAGATGGCGTCGATTGCAAACGAGCAATACCATAACAAAACAAAAATAGTCAAAAAGCAACGAAAAGTCTGACCATTTAGGGACAACTCCTGTAATAGTTGTTAACAAAACGCCGGTATTTCTGTATTAACAAGCTTATAACAAAACATTGTAGCTTTTTTTGTTTTTGTTCGGATCTGAGCAACCAATCAAATTGCGCGAAAAGTTCTATCGAGTGTATGCTGATAATTATTATTTACTAAACATTTGGATTGTATATTCTGTACGTAAGACATTCAGAGAAAGTTTTTGGAAATTTTCAGTTTAGTCCTTGAATAGTCCTTGATATGTCCTTAATTTTTTTTGTTGGAACCTGCAAGAACCCTGTTATCAATTGATTATAGCGTAACAAACCTCAACATCCCTGGAGGAATTTGAAAAGAAAGTCGATAAAGAAAAAAAAAATCATTTAGGGAAAAAGTAATGTAAGCGCTCAAACTGACCGCTGCAGACTGAATAAAATTAGAGATGCAAAATTTATTAATAAGGGGCACGGGGTGGCAAGGGCTGGGCTGAAAACCAAAAAAAAGAAACGCCATCACTTATGTCACTGCTCGCCACGGGAAAGCTTGCTAACAATTTGTAAGGATGGTCCAAAGACACTTTCAAAATTGCTTGTGACTTGACTTGCTACTTGGAGTGATTGAGTGATTGACCTATGCCTTTACTTGATCTTGGGCTTGGAATAAATCACCCGTGACTTGACTTGACTTGAGCATAACTTGACACTCGGACTTGCAAAAAATAGACTGCGAGCGGTCCCTCCTTTCCACGGATTTAGCTTCCCGGGCGAGCCAGGGGAAAGGAGGGTCTGCCGACAACACATCAAGAAATGAAATACGCCTACTTTTCGCTCTTGTCAAGTTGGCTCCGCCTTTGCATAAATAAACATTACTTATATCCAATTAAATCTATCCAATAGGAACCGTTAATGTCATGTTTATTTACAAGATCAACATTCAGTCTGAAAATCAGTGTTGCCAATCAGATTTTTCACATTTCACTATATCAGTGACTAAATTTCAATATTTTGCCGCACATTTCACTACATGGCAGGTTTTTGTTAGATATTGACCTGATATCAACCGCTAAATGATAACAAACCAGCAAGAGTGTCTTTTTATTAACAGAATAACAGATAATGTAACAGACCAACAAAAAATAAACAATTTCACAATTTTGTTTTTGACCTGGCCACGAATCGGAAAAATTCTGCATTCTCCAAGTTTTTGCCTTCTTCGAATTAGATGACCCTTGCCCCGGTTCCATGCACGTGCTGCTGGTCTTCAGAATATTCGTCCGCATCAATGTTGTTTGTTGTCGACGCCATATTTGCAAATTCAGAGTTGAATAAATTAACTAAAATAATGTAGCTCAGTGGCCTTGTGCTGACGTGAAACTGGATACTAATGTCTGGGCCCCCGGTAACTCGCGGTAATTTGTCTGTGGCACGGGGGGAACAGGGACTATTGTTTTTCATGTTTTCTTTACGAGTACGGGAAGATGTCTAATATGTAAAAAATATTTGTTTGTTTGTCTGCCAAGTTAATATTTTCCTTAAACTTTTCAGCAAGGTTTATTTAAAATTTTCATCAGCAATTAAGCATTTCACTACATTTCGGCAATTTCAAATTTTCTTCACTACATCACTACGCTCGGACTGATTTAATTACAAATAGTGAAATTTCACTACGAGTGCATGGCAACGCTGCTGTATATTATTTATAGCGCGATTACTACATACCAGATTTGATTGACAGGCACATCGATTTCGACCAATGGCGGTAATTTTGCGTTGTGTGGGCAACGCGTATTTCGTTTCTTTATGTGTTGTCGGCAGTCCCTCCTTTCTTCCGAGGGACTGCTCGCTGTCTAGCAAAAAATGACTCGTGACCTGACTTGATCATGACTTGCATAAGATCTGTTGACAACTTTGGTAACCAACAATCAGTGCAGTCATATCATTTGGAAGGACACGCTTTACTAAACAGATGGTCTGATGGTCATCTTGTAGTAAGCTTTGCTAACTAAAGTTGAACATGTACATGTGATGCTGTTGGAAAGATGTCGCGCTTAGCTTATATCACCTTTAGAAGTGTTACGCCTTTGGCAAAGGTTGCATGATTTGCCGAATAATATCGAGATTTTGTTGGCATCCCACTCGATTGAATTTGACTGAATTTGCATAGATGGAAATTATTGAGTGTAAATTTTGTATACATTTATTAGACCTAACCATGAACGAACAGTTTACAGCTGTTCCTGCTTAGGGACGGACCATTAGATATTTGAGGGGCGGGGGGTAAATACCAAAAAAAATTCGCGCACAGAAAAAATGCAGAAAAAAGTATCCTGCACAACAAACCTATTGAAAAAAAATCGAGCAAGAACTAGGGCTGATTTTTAAAATCGTAATGCAATTATTCTAAAACATTAAAATGATGTTTTTACGACAATCGAAAAAATTTACGCCTTCCGTCCCTTAGGTTTAATAAATGGGCAAAAGCCAAAACCCTTCAATTTGATTTCGATGAACAAGCCAATTCAGAATCTCGACTGCGCATCAAAATGATTCATTCTGAATCGAGATTGAATATAGATTGTAATGGTGATTCCAGCTGTAGACTAAATTTTGAACTAGGCAAGAAGAAAAAAATCCATCACCACAGCTAGAAAGAGCATGTTAAAATTAGTAAAATTGCAAAGTTTGGTTGTGAAACGTTGTAAAATGAGGAAAATATAGCCCTACGAAATTTGCAAATTTTGTATTAATTCAGTGTATTACGTATGGGAATTTGCACCACTTTCGGCCCAAATGTGCTGCATTTTCCCGCGCGTAATACGTATACAAATTAATATCACAAAATTTACAAATTTCGCAGGGCTATATTTTCTTTCCCAGCTCTTATTTTCCAAACTTTGTAATTTTGCTTATAACATGTTCCTTCTAGCTGTGCTGATGGATTTTGTTCTTCTTGCCTAGATCAAAATTTAGTCTATAGCTGGAATTGCCCATTGAATCAACATGCATAGCATTAAAAATATGTAGCCTATATATGGCAATGTGAAAGTATTGAACTCATGTTCAATCCATATTCTTTGTGTTTTACTTACATATAGTCACACGGCAATAGAACTGTCATATAGTTAATGTTGCTCATATTTCGTCTTGTCTTTAAAGCTAAATAACGAAAGGTACACGTATAAGGTATTTTCTGATTTAAATCTAGTCAACCTTGAGGAAAGCATACAGTATCTCTCTCATCTACAGAGACTTTTAATGGATTAATTTGGAAAGAACTTCGTAATTACACTAGAGTAAAAAAAGACGAAAGTAACCGCTAAAATACCGAATTCTAGCGGTTGCGTTCATCTTTTTTTTACCTTCTAGCGTAATTACGGCTTTGTTTCATCGAAGACTTCATGTTTTATATAGTTCAACTTCAATTTATCCTGACGCAGAATTCGAACGCGTCATATATTTGGCCGGATGCGCAATCGAGAGTTACGCGGTTTGGGAAAGAAATTGGGATTTTATGTAAATCTTCTTAATACATGGGAATTGTTTCTATTTTTCAGATGGAGCTACACTGTACCTTTCTAAACCTAGAGTTACTCTAGCTATGTAAGTGTGGAATTACTGGCTAACAACTCCAAAAATCATGTGGACCCAGTTATCCTGGAGGCCAACGACTCCCGGCGAAACGCATGTGATCGTGGAGCAAGTTTAGAGACCTTACGATTTTAGGACGGCAACGGCTACCAATACAATGTTAAGAATGTTAACGCCTTCCTGTCGAAAATAAAAGACATCCACGTTGAACCTGATGAAATAACGATTTCCTTCGATGTTGTCTCTTTGTTCACTTCCATTCCACTTGACACAATACTTCGTGGCAAATAAAGACAGAACTTAATATACAAAACATTCTTGATTTACTTGACCTATATGCTAATTTTAACTGAATTCTGCTTTCAGAACAGTTACTACCGACAAATCTCTGGCACTCCTATGGCTATGAGGTCGCCACTTTCCAGTTTCCTTGCTGAGGCAGTGATGCAAGATCTGGAAAGTAAACTGAGTTGTTACAAACAATGACGACATTAAAACATGAGACAGGTATGTACGTAGACGATGTACTTGCTACTGTTAAAAAGGACAAAACAGACGACATCCTACAAACAATCAACTGTATAGATCATTGAAAAGAATTTAGTAATTGACAATATATATGAGTAATTTAGACATTGTCCTCGCTCTGTTTACAACGCCAAATCACAGATTTTCACGTCTTGATACAACGGATGCATTCCAAGCCGCAACAATTGCAACTTCAAACCGGGTTTAGCAGAACTCTTCCCAACCATAAAATCCATGTCTTCAACTTCTAAAAGTGTATTAAATTCATACGATTGATAATATACCACCAACTATCTTTACTATCATTTATTTGAAGGAGTTTAATTGTTTTGGCCGTCGCTGTCCTAAAATCGTAAGGTCTCTTTTATCGCCGCGACGACGACGGTTATTCACATAATGATATTCAAAATACTTGCGATAGATGAACCAGGCGGAAATCGTAATCTTATAAGATAAATATTACTATGCCCAGCAGAAAATACGCAAAAGAGCCATAACAAAAATATAGTTTAAAATATTTATTAGAAAGCTAATTAACGTTTCGTCTTTAACTTAAGACATCTTCAGAGCAATGACATACAAGCGGAAAACACAGAAATATGAATAAATTACAACTATTTACAACTAGATATTTTATTACAAAAGTATAAAGAAGAATGGATCAGAGTAGAAGTAGAGGGACCGAACTGCCTTGTAAGTTGAGAGAGGGTTCGAATTTGTTAATGACAAGACTTTCTCGAATGAGCAGTTCGTCTGGAGAAGAGCAACAAGAAATAATCTTAAAGTCATTAAGAGAGGCGGAGGGACCATGCAGTGCTATCAAGTTGGGAAAGGATACTAGATATGGTCGGATTGCTGCTTTTACTGCCTGTTAGAGGAGAAACACCCAAGTGCTCAGATATACGTGTGTGCAAGTGACGGACCGTATGGCCCAAGTACGTCGCGGAAAAGCAACGACACGTGAAAGAATACACAGCACAAGATCTTAAAGCCTTAGGAATTTTGTCCTTAAAGGCGAAAAGTTGAGACAAAATAAAGTTGGACGAAAAACGAATCTAATATTAAGATGAGGAAAGGCTGAGGAACAAAGACGGGAGATTTGGGTGCGAATTTGAAGAGAGTGAGCGCCAGTATATGGAAGAGAGAAATATAGGACTTTCTTAGGAGCAGAATGAACAGCTGGTTTGGGTTGAGACACATTTTCTAAAAATGTTCGTACGCAGCGATCAAAACTGAAGACGAGTTGGATAACAATTCTTATTAAGAATCTGGCGATATAGTTCTAAATGAGCGTGAAATTAAAGTTCTCATAATTGGAGAAAGGACGAAAGAAACGATCTATAAGAGAAGAAATTAAGCTACGTTTATATTGAAAAGGAATAAAGCTACGGAAGTTGGTAAACAGACCTGCGAAGGTAGGCTTTCAATAGACGGAAGTTTCGAAAACACCATTCGTACGAGAAATGCTGATATCAAGAATCGCTGACATCCTAATATCAAATTCACCAGTGAAATTGAATCTAGTTCCACACTTCTCTTTCTTGATATCAGCATTGCTCGTAAGAATGGTGTTTTCGAAACTTCCGTCTATCGAAAGCCTACCTTCGCAGGTCTGTTTACCTACTTCCGTAGCTTTATTCCTTTTCAATATAAACGTAGCTTAATTTCTTCTCTTATAGATCGTTTCTTTCGTCCTTTCTCCAATTATGAGAACTTTAATTTCACGCTCATTTAGAACTATATCGCCAGATTCTTAATAAGAATTGTTATCCAACTCGTCTTCAGTTTTGATCGCTGCGTACGAACATTTTTAGAAAATGTGTCTCAACCCAAACCAGCTGTTCATTCTGCTCCTAAGAAAGTCCTATATTTCTCTCTTCCATATACTGGCGCTCACTCTCTTCAAATTCGCACCCAAATCTCCCGTCTTTGTTCCTCAGCCTTTCCTCATCTTAATATTAGATTCGTTTTTCGTCCAACTTTATTTTGTCTCAACTTTTCGCCTTTAAGGACAAAATTCCTAAGGCTTTAAGATCTTGTGCTGTGTATTCTTTCACGTGTCGTTGCTTTTCCGCGACGTACTTGGGCCATACGGTCCGTCACTTGCACACACGTATATCTGAGCACTTGGGTGTTTCTCCTCTAACAGGCAGTAAAAGCAGCAATCCGACCATATCTAGTATCCTTTCCCAACTTGATAGCACTGCATGGTCCCTCCGCCTCTCTTAATGACTTTAAGATTATTTCTTGTTGCTCTTCTCCAGACGAACTGCTCATTCGAGAAAGTCTTGTCATTAACAAATTCGAACCCTCTCTCAACTTACAAGGCAGTTCGGTCCCTCTACTTCTACTCTGATCCATTCTTCTTTATACTTTTGTAATAAAATATCTAGTTGTAAATAGTTGTAATTTATTCATATTTCTGTGTTTTCCGCTTGTATGTCATTGCTCTGAAGATGTCTTAAGTTAAAGACGAAACGTTAATTAGCTTTCTAATAAATATTTTAAACTATATTTTTGTTATGGCTCTTTTGCGTATTTTCTGCTGGGCATAGTAATATTTATCTTATAAGATTACGATTTCCGCCTGGTTCATCTATCGCAAGTATTTTGAATATCATTATGTGAATAACCGTCGTCGTCGCGGCGATAAAAGAGACCTTACGATTTTAGGACAGCGACGGCCAAAACAATTAAACTCCTTCAAATAAATGATAGTAAAGATAGTTGGTGGTATATTATCAATCGTATGAATTTAATACACTTTTAGAAGTTGAAGACATGGATTTTATGGTTGGGAAGAGTTCTGCTAAACCCGGTTTGAAGTTGCAATTGTTGCGGCTTGGAATGCATCCGTTGTATCAAGACGTGAAAATCTGTGATTTGGCGTTGTAAACAGAGCGAGGACAATGTCTAAATTACTCATATATATTGTCAATTACTAAATTCTTTTCAATGATCTATACAGTTGATTGTTTGTAGGATGTCG
>CACRXK020015067.1:0-12542 GCA_902702795.2 Paramuricea clavata
CATCCCTTATTGATCCAGCGTTACTACAGGAGGAAACCTAAACTAAACTAACATTATTTATACTGGATAGCTCTATCAGTTCTAAACTTTTCTCTCTAAAGGTCTAGTAAAGATCATCCATCTCTTATTGATCTAGTGTTACTACAGAAGGAAACCTAAACTAAACTAACTTTATTTATACTGGATAGCTCTATCAGTTCTAAACTTTTCTCCCTAGAGGTCCAGTAAAAATCATCTCTTATTGATCCAGTGTTACTACAGAAGGAAACCTAAACAAAACTAACTTTATTTATACTGGATAGCTCTATCAGTTCTAAACTTTTCTCCCTAGAGGTCCAGTAAGAATCATCTCTTATCGATACAGTGTAACTACAGGAGGAAACCTGTAGCTCTATCAAGAATTTTTAATGTTATATTCATTTTTCATATTTTTGTAGAATGTTCATTTTTATCTCGCACTGTTTCATGGCAATTTGTTTCTGGTGTACGCCAATGGCAGCAGCAATCAACTTCCTTTTCAAACAAGGGAAGAGACACTCAATGATGGGGCGTATCACACTGTAACAATTGATCTAAGTAATTCAATGTATGAATAGTTACCATCGTTCTCTCTTAAACTCTTTAACTGAAAACAATGTCCAATTTTCAAGACGGCAAAAATCTGAAGACTGGGAAATTTAATTTATCTGCGTTTCGACTATATTTAAGGTGGCTCGCTACAGTTTATAGAAATGATGAAAATGCGTAAACTAGAGCACCTTTTTGAAGAGATGATGCTCTTTACAAATCGAAATTCGTATATTATATATACAGCGACAATCAAACAGTCGAAAATTGCTCAGAAAAGTGACGTCACCACTGTTGCTATGGCAACAATGACGATTCAAGATGGCCGATATTTTGGCTTTGAACGCATTTTACTTTAAAAAGGTCGGTTACCCCCATTTTTTATTTCAGAAAACATTTCCTTATAGCGCAATGCACTATCTGACCAATTTTAAAAAAATTCTGTAATGCAAAAAAAAAAAAATTCTGTAATGCAAATTTTTTTTAAAATTTATAAACATGGTTTTTCGAAATAAATTTTTTTTTGCATTACAGAATTTTTTTAAAATTGGTCAGATAGTGCATTGCGCTATAAGGAAATGTTTTCTGAAATAAAAAATGGGGGTAACCGACCTTTTTAAAGTAAAATGCGTTCAAAGCCAAAATATCGGCCATCTTGAATCGTCATTGTTGCCATAGCAACAGTGGTGACGTGACTTTTCTGAGCAATTTTCGATTGTTTGATTGTCGCTGTATATATAATATACAAATTTCGATTTGTAAAGAGCATCATCTCTTCAAAAAGGTTATCTAGTTTGCGCATTTTCAACATTTCTATAAACTGTAGCGATCCACCTTAAAAAGGAAAAACAATTTAAAGATTTTGCTCTACGGAAACGATTTTTAACCGTAAAAGATTTACTTTAATTGTCCAACCTTTCGAATGAGGTGACATGTGCCTTTTCACTTTAAATTAGGCATGGTTCTTGCAATATGCAGTTGTTTGACTTTAGAAAGCTCCGCAAGATATTGTCCAGGTCCACTAGATCAGTATGGGATACCGATAGTCTTTCCTGGACCTCTAGGACGAACAGTTTAGAACTGATAGAGATATCCAGTATAAATAAAGTTAGTTTAGTTTAGGTTTCCTCCTGTAGTAACACTGGATCAATAAGAGATGATTTTTACTGGACCTCTAGGAAGAACACTTTAGAACTGATAGAGCTATCCAGTATGAATAAAGTTAGTTTAGTGTAGGTTTTCTTCTGTAGTAACACTGGATCAATAGGAGATGATCCTTACTGGACCTCTAGGACGAACAGTTTAGAACTGATAGAGCTATCCAGTATGAATAAAGTTAGTTTAGTGTAGGTTTTCTCCTGTAGTAACACTGGATCAATAAGAGATGGTCCTTACTGGACCTTTAGGACGAACAGTTTAGAACTGATGGAGCTATCCAGTGTAAATAAAGTTAGTTTAGTTTAGGTTTCCTTTTGTAGTAACACTGGATCAGTAAGAGATGATCCTTACTGGACCTCTAGGAAGATCATTTTAGAACTGATAGAGCTATCCAGTATGAATAAAGTTAGTTTAGTGTAGGTTTTCTCCTGTAGTAACACTGGATCAATAAGAGATGGTCCTTACTGGACCTTTAGGACGAACAGTTTAGAACTGATGGAGCTATCCAGTGTAAATAAAGTTAGTTTAGTTTAGGTTTCCTTTTGTAGTAACACTGGATCAGTAAGAGATGATCCTTACTGGACCTCTAGGAAGATCATTTTAGAACTGATAGAGCTATCCAGTATGAATAAAGTTAGTTTAGTGTAGGTTTTCTCCTGTAGTAACACTGGATCAATAAGAGATGGTCCTTACTGGACCTTTAGGACGAACAGTTTAGAACTGATGGAGCTATCCAGTGTAAATAAAGTTAGTTTAGTTTAGGTTTCCTTTTGTAGTAACACTGGATCAGTAAGAGATGATCCTTACTGGACCTCTAGGAAGATCATTTTAGAACTGATAGAGCTATCCAGTATGAATAAAGTTAGTTTAGTGTAGGTTTTCTCCTGTAGTAACACTGGATCAATAAGAGATGGTCCTTACTGGACCTTTAGGACGAACAGTTTAGAACTGATGGAGCTATCCAGTGTAAATAAAGTTAGTTTAGTTTAGGTTTCCTCCTGTAGTAACACTGGATCAGTAAGAAATGATCCTTACTGGACCTCTAGGAAGATCATTTTAGAACTGATAGTGCTATCTAGTATAAATAAAGTTAGTTTAGTTCAGGTTTCCTTCTGTAGTAACACTGGATCAATAAGAAATTATCCTTGCTGGACTTCTTGGATTAACTAGTTAATTTAACTTTAGTTTTAGAAGATACAGTATGTAAATAACTAGTTGTTTTAAACAAAGTTAAGTTTAGTACATGTTAGGTATACCAAACCGTGGTATAATTTTTTTTTGCACAAATTACAAGTCGTTACATCTGAAACCAACTCATCCTTTAACTATTTTCTTCACTTTTCTGCTAGAATCCAAATGAGTGTGGACACAAGTCCTAGGGAGACGTTGTCTTTGCCACGTAATCTCCCACCAGACGTACCAACACCAGTTCCGCTAGAGAATATGTACATTGCTGGTATTCCGTCATCCATTGCAATACCTCTGCACGTTCCTGTCCTGGCTTCGTTCAATGGTGACATCAAACATGTGCAAATTAATGGAGATACGTTATTTGATGGCAGGTAAAGAAAGGGCGGGGAGGTAGGGTTTGATTACTGGAATATTCAATTGTTTGATTGTCATTTCTTCTCGGTGGCAATTGAGAAGAGTGACTCCAGGTTTTCTACCGCAGACTTTTTTCAAGTACTCTGTTATTTTTTTCGTATTAATACTGGACCAATAGGCGACGACGTTTCAAAATAATTTAATTTTAATGCCAATTTAGTCAGGCAGATAAAAGGAAAAAACTTACCATGTCTATTTTTCCTTCATGTTTTGCCCTGAAGGCTTGTAAATTTGTAAGTACATAGAGGATATTACACGGCGGCGCGAGGATATGACTTTTATCTTCGTGTGGCGAAAACAATATTTTACAAACGAGCGCATGTTCTGTTTATTATGTAGTCCCAAGCAAAAAAATGTGAAATTTCACGCTCAAAAGCAAATTGGAAAAAGTTACATGATCGTTATCTTCACTAGTGAAGATATGGAAAATATCTCACTGTGTATTTTTCAGTATCTCACTCTCTACTATATAATACATTTCTGTATGTTGGCGGCGTTAAGATATCGTGTAGGCTATTGCTGACATTTTTTTTCAAATTTTGTATTAAACTATATTACAGTTAAAAAATAGTGAAATTTCAGATACATTTCTAATGCAAATGACTTGCATCAATAGAAAGCTTACAAAAAAACTACATATAGGAGTCTGAGTCTCTTATTTTGTCATTACAGCTCCTCACGTGTGTTCACATCTGCAGTCAGCGTGGGTGTGTCTGCAGCGGGGGTCGCACCCCCTATGGTCGTGCTTCCAACCGCTCTCCCCACCAATACCCCTGCTCCTCCGACATGCGGGGCCAAGAACCCGGAGAAAGTGCGCTCAGAGAAACAGGACGAGGTGCATTTCCTGGGCGTCGACAGCGTTCTCGCTCTCAATGTCAACCGAAGTATTGTAAACGATATGGCAGAAAGGTAGGGTTTGTAGTTACTTTTTTATACGCAAATATGTCATATCTTGTAGCAAGTCTGCCAACAAGTTGTGTTCGCACTGCTTGTCCCAAGTTGTCAACAAGTATGGGACAAGCTGTTAACTGTTAAATCCTTGTTGCTATTATCAGACATGTTGCAAGGTTGTTCCAACAAGTCCGATACAGTCATGATATAACAATATTGTTACAACCTTGTGTCGTCAACCTTGTAGCATTCTTGTTATATCATGACTGTATCAGACTTGAAAGAACAAACTTGTAACAATATTGTTGTATCATGACTGTATAGGACTTGTTAGAACAACCTTGCAACACGTGTGATAAAATCAACAAGAATGTTACTTAACAATTATTCGCCGAAGGCGAGGTGATTATCGGTGAATCACCTGTGTAATTATACTAAAAGTTGTTAACCGCTTGTTCCAAACTTGTTGACAATTTTGGACAAGCAGTGCGAACACCAATTGCTGACAGCTTGTTGGCAGACTTGCTTACAAGATTTGAGATTCCTGCGTCTGTAGAGGATGCTACTCACTGGAACTTTAGGGAGAACAGTTAGAACTGATAGAGCAATCCTGTGAATAGAGTTAATTTAGTAGATTTAGTTAGTTTAGTTTAGATTTCCTCTTGCAGTAACACTGAACCAAATAGCGATCATACATTGTACTGGATCTCAAGGAAGAACAGTTTAGAACTGACACAGCTGTCCAGTATGAATATATTTTATTTTAGTTTTCCTCTTGTAGTAACGCTTAACCAAACGGATATAGCTTGTATTGGATCTCAAGGAAGAACAGTTTAGAACTGGAAACAACATAAATAAAGTTAGTGTAGTTTGGTCAGTCAATGTGTAGAAGTTTACACTTTGTCGCATTTATTTTAGTTTTGTCATTACAATCGAGTTCCGTGCTCTATCTCCCAATGGCGTGTTATTTATGGCGGCGAATAACCAGACCTCGCAGTTTGTTTCGCTCGAATTGGTTGATGGGAATCTGGTTTATCAGTTTAATACTGGAAGTGGACTGGTGCGAATGAGGACCACAGGAACCTACAGCGTCGGCGGAGTCTGGTATAAGGTACACGTGCTATCACTGCATTACACATGTGTGAAGATCTCACATCTTGTAGCAAGTCTGCCGACAAGCCGTCAACAAGTTGTGTTCACATTGCTTGTCCCAAATTGTCAACAAGTTTGGAACAAGCTGTTAACAATTTATAACAACCTTGTTAATATTATCAGACTTTTCGCAAGGTTGTTCCAACAAGTCCGATACAATCATGTTACAACAGTATTGTTACAACCTTGTGTCGTCAACCTTGTTACATTCTTGTTATATCGTGACTGTATCAGACTTGTTACAATAATAATGCCATCATGCTTAGTACAAGTTGTCAACAGCTTGCTCCAAACTTGTTGCAACAACCGGGAACAAGCAGTCCGAAGAGAACTTGTTGACAGCTTGTGAACAGTTTTTTAAGAACTTGTTTGCAGACTTGTAGAAATGCTGTTTCAACAGTTTGTCAACAGTATGTGTTCGCACTGCTTGTTCCCGACAACTTATCGCAAGGTTGTTGAGCTCAACCGAATTGTTACAAGTTGTTCCAACAACTTGTTATCGTCCTGAAATTCAACAATTTGTCAACAAGTTGTGAGTGACAACCTTGTAGCAACTTGATGACATAACAACATTGTTACAACTTGTCGACAAGCTTGCCACAAGCCTGTTGCGAACACATTTGATCTTGTTGTGACATTTTTAAGTGGATAAATGGCACTCGGAGACTACATTCGTCTGCCTATAATGGTCCAATTACATACTCTGCCAAGTAAAGCAACACCAACTTTTGCTCATTTCTCATTCAATTTGCATCAAAATTTACCTTTGGGTAACGACGTTTCCATTGGTCATTTTCAGGTGGATTTACTCCGTATCTCGAACTTTGGTGCAATGGTAGTCAGGCAGACTAAAGAATATCATAAAAATGATCTGAACAATACCAGTAGTGAACGTTTCAATGCCAACCACTTTTTCGTTGGTGGGCTCACTGGAAGTGTTGATAATTCTGTACTTGAGGTAAACTGCGAAAGTAACTACTGTTAGTTCGATCGAAATTGCGCTGAATTTGTGACATAAGTTATTTACAGAATCTATCTGGATTTCTAGAATGCAGAGGCACCAAGCTTCTTTGGTTGTATTCGCGAAGTGGAGATTCAAACAGAATCCGTCAGTCAAAAATTCAATTTAAGGTAACTATGAATATTAATTCAAAAAACGATACAAGTGAATGAAATTAATCCAAATGTGTGGTTTCTAGTATATAAAGGTGTGCACTAATTCTGTGTTTGCGAGAGGCGTGCGCGTCACAAGTCACAACCAATGGCCATGGTAACATTGCAATGCAAAGCTTGTTTATGCTACCAAGGTTACTTTGATCGCAGTAGGAATTTTGCATCGGTAAATTCTATGTTTTGAATGATTTGTAATAAATGTTTGGGGGGAACGGACTCCGTGTTTAACACCAAAACAGTTTCCTCAAACGTTTCTTACAAATCCTTCAAAACGTAGAATTTACCCATGCAAAATTCCTACTGTGATCACAGAAACTTTGATAGCATAAGGATAGGCTTTACTGATGCTTTATTTATACTTTATATTTATTTATTTAGTGGTGATTCAATCCCAGATCGGACAAGGAATATTCAACCAGGACAATGTTATGATTACGTTCAACCACAAGTCGGTTTTGATGGTGCTGGTTTTGCAAAATTGAGTAAGATAAAATGTTCATGGATTGTTTTCTATTTCTCGTGATCTTTGAATTTCTTTGCAAGCAATGTTTACAACATGAGCGGCCGTGTTGTATCAGATATACAAACTCGAGCCGAAGGCGAGAGTTTGTATATCTGATACAACACGGACGCGAATGTTGTAAACAACTTAAAAAACGACTCAGCTTATGAGTTCATTGGCGAAGTAATTTTAAAAATAAACGTTGTCTAAGCCGAGAAAATCAAAGTTAAAGTTTATGTAAATCAACATGAATCTGTATCACAAATATACAGATGCGACACGCTTATGATTTTTCTTTGTGTTTTCTTCATGAATTATTAATGAGTTTTTTAAGATGAAATACAAATTCAAGCTTGTCAGACGTTGGCATTCTTAACGTGGATTTACGATGGATAGAAAACTACAGATTAAGTTTTCATAATTGTTATTTTAAGATGGGGAATATGATATGTCGGCTGGCAGTGAGCTGAGCATTAAATTCAGAACAACAGAGAGAAATGGCTTGTTATTTTATGCCACCAATCAAAATGGAAATTATAGGATGGTTATTGAAGAAGTTAACGGACAGGTGGGAAAATAAATCTCAACTCAACTTTTGAACTTGAATTTGAACCGAACTAAACTTACTTTACCTATCGTGGATATAGGGCCTGTCAATTTTAAACAGTTCTCTCTATTGGAAAAACCCTTATTGATCCAGTGATATGTAATATTACAGGACAAAACCAGAATTAACTAAACTTACTCTATTTATTCTGGATTTCTCTGTTAGTTACTGTACAGTATGTGCAGTTCTCCACAGAGGTCCATTGAGAGCCACCCCTTGCTGTTTGATTGTTACGACATGAGTGCCGTCCCGTTCACCCCTGAGATCATGGGTTTGATTCTCGCTGTGCACTCATGACACTTATGCGAATAGAGTTAGTCAACTTTCTACCAAAAGTCGTAGGTTTTCTCCGGGTAGGGTAGGTTGGGGATTATATCTCATAACGGCATAACTGACCATTTCACCGTAGCTCTGCCCGTGATCAGACATGATCAGCCCTTAGAGAAAGCCTTCGACTCCATCGGGTTTACCTGCGTCCCTCGTAATTCAACTTAGCTCTCAGCTGCAAGTAAGGATGGTTAACAAAGCCCCACGTTACCAACAAAACTCATTTGAATTTTAGATGGTCCTGTCGTATGTCCAAAACAATGTTCTCACAACACTGCAATGGGTCGATCCTGCTATCACATCTCCCGAAAATGCAAACAACTCCTATGCTCTATGTGACAATATCTACCACACTGTGAACGTGAGACGTTCCAATGCAGAAGTAGAAATGGATGTAGACCGACAGAATCCTGTCAGATCAAATATCACCAATGGTGAACTCAATGGAGCTGTCTATGTCGGTGGAATACCAAGTAAGAATGTCTAACTTTAAATGCCATGGGTAGTTCTGTCAGTTTTATATACCATGGGTATAGTTTTGTCAGTTATAAATTGTATTTCATATATAGGGTTCAGTGTTACTGTTAGAAAAACTAGGCATGTGAGTTATCCCACCCAATTCACTCACATATATAATTTAAGTGATAGGTCACCTTTGTTTCATTCTATGCTTACATTATCAGAACAGTGGTAACCTCTGAGTGGTAACTAGGCATGTGAGTTATCCCACCCAATTCACTCGCATATATAATTTAAATGTTTGGTTACCTTTGTTCTATTCTATGCTTGCATTTATCAGAACAGTGGTAACTAGGCATGTGAGTTATCCCACCCAATTCACTCACATATATAATTTCATTGCTTGGTTACTTTTGTTTCATTCTATTGCGAGGTATCCGAAAATGTGGCAACGGTAGAAAGAAGGTCTATTAATGAAAATTTGATATTTATTTTTCTTTTAAGGTGGCTTGCATGTGAATGTTGGCGTAACAGGTCAACGTTTCGTCGGTTGTGTTGAAAGTGTGCATATCAACCAACATGTCGTCGACTTCAGACACGAAACGTCCCAACAAGCGTTCATGGAGTTTGGTTGTCGTGCTCCTATTCAACCACAACAGAGTTACTCAGGCTTGAATATTTTTAGAGTTATGCTTTAATAGTATAGCTGTCGTTTATACAACTACTGTAGTCGTTGTCTGGACCTAGATTTGAAAATCGTCGTACTAAAACTACTCTGGCTAGATGTTTTTACAGGTTTACTTCAGTATATATATAGTCGTTAAATATTTTTATATTGAAAATCTTTTGTATGTAGTTATTAGTTTCGGATATATATGGCTTAGTGCGGAACATGTATTTATATGATTCGGAAAGTTGATTCAAACATTAATAGACAATTCCAGGTATTGACTAATTTTATATATATATATATATAAGTCCTATATATATATATGAGTCCTATTTATATGCGCGGTAAAAATAACCACTTTCGGCTCAAAAATGGTTATTTGTACCGCGCGTAATACTAAAATACTCAAAATTTGCTAATTTCACAAGGCTATATTTTCCGCATTTTACAACATTCGCAACCAAACTTTGCAATTTTACTAATTTTAGGATGCTCTTTTGAGCGCTGTAATGATATATTTCGTCTTTCTTGTCTAGATAAAAAAAATAGTCAATAGCTGGAATTCAGAGTACTCAGTATACTTTAGGAAATAGTTGTTAAATATTTTTTAAACTGAGAATGTTGCATGGCCTTTTTGACTCACGGATGTTGCGATCGGGCTGGAGCACGCGTTCGTTTTTTGCGCGCTTTTCTTTGACGGAAATTCCGGAGATTTAAAGATTCGGGTTTTTTTCGGTTCCAATGACGGAAATTCCGGAGATTTAAAGATTCGGGTTTTTTTCGGTTCCAAGTTTAAAGATTCCGGAGGGTTTTCGGTTCCAAGTTTAAAGATTCGGGTTTTTTTCGGTTCCAAGTTTAAAGATTCCGGAGGGTTTTCGGTTCCAAGTTTAAAGATTCGGGGGGTTTTTCGATTCCAAGTTTAAAAATTCCGGGGGGGTTTCGGTTCCAAGTTTAAAGATTCTGGGGGTTTTCGGTTCCAAGTTTAAAGATTCGGGGGGTTTTCGATTCCAAGTTTAAAGATTCGGGGTTTTTTCGATTCCAAATTTAAAGATTCGGGGGTTTTTCGGTTCCAAGTTTAAAGATTCCGGGGGGTTTTCGATTCCAAGTTTAAAGATTCGGGGGTTTCTCCATTCCAAGTTTAAAGATTCGGGGGTTTCTCCATTCCAAGTTCAAAGATTCGGGGGTTTCTCCATTCCAAGTTCAAAGATTCGGGGGTTTCTCCATTCCAAGTTCAAAGATTCGGGGGTTTCTCGATTCCAAGCTTAAAGATTCGGGGGTTTCTCGATTCCAAGTTCAAAGATTCGGGGGTTTCTCGATTCCAAGTTTAAAGATTCCGGGGGGTTTTCGGTTCCAAGTTTAAAGATTCGGGGGGTTTTCGATTCCGAGTTTAAAGATTCGGGGGTTTTCGGTTCCAAGTTTAAAGATTCCGGGGGGTTTTCGGTTCCAAGTTTAAAGATTCGGGGTTTTTTCGATTCCAAATTTAAAGATTCGGGGGTTTTTCGGTTCCAAGTTTAAAGATTCCGGGGGGTTTCTCGATTCCAAGTTTAAAGATTCGGGGGGGGTTTTCGATTCCAAGTTTAAAGATTCGGGGGTTTCTCGGTTCCAAGTTCAAAGATTCGGGGGTTTCTCCATTCCAAGTTCAAAGATTCGGGGGTTTCTCGATTCCAAGTTTAAAGATTCGGGGGTTTCTCGATTCCAAGTTCAAAGATTCGGGGGGTTCTCCATTCCAAGTTTAAAGATTCGGGGGTTTCTCCATTCCAAGTTTAAAGATTCGGGGGTTTCTCCATTCCAAGTTTAAAGATTCGGGGGTATCTCCATTCCAAGTTCAAAGATTCGGGGGTTTCTCGATTCCAAGTTTAAAGATTCGGAGGAGGGTTTTCGATTCCAAGTTTAAAGATTCGGAGGTTTCTCGATTCCAAGTTTAAAGATTCGGGGGTTTTCCATTCCAAGTTTAAAGATTCGGGGGTTTCTCCATTCCCAGTTCAAAGATTCGGGGGTTTCTCCATTCCAAGTTCAAAGATTCGGGGGTTTCTCGATTCCAAGTTTAAAGATTCGGGGGTTTCTCCATTCCAAGTTCAAAGATTCGGGGGTTTCTCGATTCCAAGTTTAAAGATTCGGGGGTTTCTCGATTCCAAGTTTAAAGATTCGGGGGTTTTTCCATTCCAAGTTTAAAGATTCGGGGGTTTGTCGTTTCCAAGTTTAAAGATTCGGCAATTTACAGCTTTTCTCATTCCCGGTTTTACGGATTACAGCTTTTCTCATTCCCGGTTTTACAGATTCCGGCTTTTTCATTGCAGGTTTTACAGATTCCAGCTTTTCTCATTCCGGGTTATAAAAAGATTCCGAGAGAATTTATCAATTATTTAAAGTACCTCGGATTGGCCAATCAGAGCCATAGTCGAGCTGTCAGTGCGTCTTGCTTTAGCCAATAGCGTGGCTGCATTTTCTTACACGAGGCAGCCGGAAAATATGAAATTCTGTGCTTTGGATAATATTTGGGCAACCTGGACGAAGGCAGCATTCTATTCTGGCGAAGTTGTTCGAAGCATTTGGAGACGAAAATTATGGCCGAAATTGCTCCATTTATCTCGCCTTTGAAGCGAAAGTCTGATTAGCTTTCTCTGCTACACTTATTGGTGAAACGAACAGGTAAAATACTCTTTATTTCATGTTTATTTGTGTATTTATTCGAGCTGACTTACGAGACGATTTTAAACACGTGGGCGAATTTGCCGTTCACGTTTAACTTCGATTTGGTGAAACTCCTGCTCAAATATCAAGCGTATTTCGTTGACAGAGGCTTTAAAAACGTTCGTATATAGCTAACGTTGCCTATGTTTTATTTTAGATGGAGTTTTTACAAGTTAAAAGCAGTTTAAACGTCGACAAAAGCTGCGTACAAAATATTCAATGCGACGTCTAATTTAAATTCCTCAAAGAAAGCAAGAATGCAGATTACATTTAACTTGGTTAACAAGCAGGTAATTAAGTCTTTGTTTCGTGTTTGTTTTGTGCAATTATACCACTTACATCTCAACTTAAAAGCGAGACGAACAGGACAAATTGTAAGATTCGTGTCGAATGCATGAATAATTTCACTTTGCCTTTGCGAAAACTCTTGCGCAAATACCAAGCGTATTTCGTTTAAAAAGCATTAAAAACCTTTGTAGATAGCTAACATTGCTTCTGTTTTAATTCAGATAGAGTTTTGACAAGTTGAAACGTTCAAACGTAGACGAAATCTGTGGACAAGATCAATTCAACAAAGCCGAAAGTTACGTTCAGAATTGGTCAAAATTGTCTCGCGTTGCATACTTGGCTTTGAAGAGAAAGCACGCTTAGCTTCTCTTCCACAAACACAGTGACTTCGTGGACAGAACAGGTATAAAAATACACCGTTTGTGCTTTTGCACGACATATATCTCTACCGA
>CACRXK020015068.1:0-12541 GCA_902702795.2 Paramuricea clavata
AAGTGCATGATGTACAAAACCGAAAAACATTTAGTAGATCTGTCGGGGCATGTCGACATCCCATAATGTGTGTATATCAATACTGGAAACTCACATGACTATATACTGGTAGCTATACCAGGAAATACATTTCACTGTAATTTATAACAATAGCAGGATATAATACTCAACAAGGAACTTTAGCCCAGACTCGGCTCATTACTCATTTATAGCAACTGCTGGCTGATTCATGTGAAGCAAGACTGCTGAATAAAAACGTATCTGAAAATTTTACATACGAGGTTTTTAGTCATAGGGTAAGTATATATAATGTGTTATGCAGGTCTTCGTCAGTATATAGTTTCGATCCTGTTTATCAAGCTATAAGTCTATAACCCCAACATGTACTGCTTCAGCGACTTAGCCCTCAACAACCGAGACTGATGAAAGTAAAACTGAATTTGAGGGGTAGTCGGTTTTCAGTGTTAGAATTATTTTATTGTGCAAGAGTAAAACTATGGGCCCTCAGAAATACTAATGCAGGACTATTGACCTAATGACCTTGGAGATTTTTATGTACCCAGTACTACCAGACTAGTAGGTTCTGCCAGGCTAGGTAAATTCAGTTAACTGTAGATATAAATTCTATAAAATGAATCTTAATTAAATCATTAATTCAGTATAAGAATTAAATAGCAAAATTAAAATGCCAAAATGGTAAACATTAATCAATCAAAATGAAACTTTTTTCCTCAAAAACAACAGAACTATTGATTCTTCTGCCTGTATTTACATGTCATTTATTGACTTAAACTATAAATGTAGCTAAACGAGACCAATTTGATTTCGCAGCCTTTTCTTACTTTGTCATGTTTGATGAATATTGACAACAGTTGTTTAAACTACATTTAGCAATCGCCTTTATTCCGCTTTCATGTGGGATAAAATTTTAAACTTAAAGTCGCGACAACAGGATCTGATTTATTTTATGTAGCCGGCGTCCGGTGCATGTTAAATTCAATTCACTAAGATGAAGAATTTTTTGGTATGTTCTGTTCTTCTCTTGGCATTCTTCAACAATCGTGTTCAAGGTATGTAGTGTACGTCTTTTCCTTAAATTTCCAGCAGCAGTACGCTCTCAAGATCATATGGGCCTGAATGAACTTGATTTTCTTCTAAATTTTCATTACATTTTAAAAGTTATCAAGGATTTCATTACACTAACCGAGTAACCGCAATATAGGGTTTGTGATGCATATGGTTTTAAACTGCACTTCATGACGTTTCTTTGTCTGAGGATCACATTTTGTCAGACAAGATTTTGGAATCATCACTTTTGGAATAATCACTTTCAATCTTTTCTCATTAATTGCGGATGCAGCTGCTGCATGTGGCAACAACATTCTCTTTTGAGTATTTCGGGGAACCCTCAGTAACATCTTCATTTTTCGCGCACGAATATATTTCTCTTTGATCTTGACCCCAATCACAACCCTATCCCCATCATATTGTGCGTGAAACATGACGAACGAAATCTCATCAATTTGATTTAAAGGAAGAATTTTCTGAATTAATGAACAAATCATTTCATTTTATATACGGATACATTTTCATGTATACATACATAAATAGGGAATTACAAATAACCAACCTCGTTCCAAGGGTCTTTTCTGAAATTGCGGAACGAGATTGACAAATAACAGCTAGCGCATTGAACAGTGACTGGCCGCCAAGTGTCTTTGGAAGTGGTGGGGGTGGGGGACAACGCCAGTGAACAAAGCCTATTTCAACCGTATTTCAAAAACTCATTAATAATTCATGAAGCAATTATCCAATCTTGAGTAAGAAATTAGTCACGCGTGCATACGTCTTTATACCCGAGCTAAAGAACACTTTAACAAAAGACCATTGTTATGCAAACTATATAAAGATTTTTATATAAAGATTTTTATATAATGATTTTTATATAAAGATTTTTATATAAAGATTTGACTTACTATGCATACGTTTTTGAAGTCATTTAAAAAACTCGCGGGTCGTGTTTTATTAGGTCTAAAGCCACTCGCGCTGCGCGCTCGTGGCTTTAAACCTAATAAAACACTCCTGCTCGTTTTTTAAATAGTACATCAATTACCTTTTCTTTCTTTTCTCGGCGAAAAAAGCGAGGGGACCATGTCCCCCATAGCCCTCCCCCAGCTCCATGCACGGTCCCAGAAAGTTGTTCAAAAAAGCAGGCAATTTTTTGACAGTTGATTCGACTTTATTTGATTCCTAAAAGTACACTTTCTTCCTTTTTACTCGACACAGTGGAAGACAATATAGTTGCCGAAAGGTGTTTCTCACGTTTTCTTGCAATTCTAAGTTCACCCTACACGGCGAAAATCTCTTTTGTACTTTGCATGAAACCCTTTCATATCGATAACAAACAAAATTAAAATAAACTAATACATGCATAATTTAGTTTAATCACACTTGAATAATGGCGTTCGGTACAGGCTATATAGTGTTGACCATGCTCATTCAAATAACACGTTCTGCAACTTCTGCGTCGACTGATCATGATCGATTATCCATTCATCAACTGATCATGATCAATTTTCCATTCAGTGCCACGTTGAACGTTGCTTTGAACTAATATATTTTGTCCCCTATGAGTATGTAAAGCAAAATATTAAAAGAAGTGCTGATTTAACAATTTAATACTTTGCCATGTATATACAGCTAATTCAAAAAAGGTTGTCAGTCCTTCCTTTAGGCCCGAAAAGTGCAATGGGAACGCTCTCTATCGTAAAGTTTGGCCGTTTATGCACAAGAATTAACTATGACCATTAAGTCTTTCTGACTAAATACGGCAAACATGCAGAGTTTAAAGCTTAGTTTTTAATTAGCTGTATTTTAAAACTTCCAGTCTCAGCTACATGATTTAACTATACGTGGATATCGTCAAAATTCAGAATATTTACTGTTTCAAGTTGTCTCGCAGGAAAATGTAACCCGCTGTGCGGTACCGGAGTGTACACTCATGCAGGAACATGTCAACCAAGTGGAAGATGTCTGTGTTTCTGGGGGTGGACTGGACCCAATGCTCAGTACACAACAAATAACCGAA
The DNA here is from genome assembly GCA_902702795.2 of Paramuricea clavata. Classification (NCBI taxonomy): domain Eukaryota; kingdom Metazoa; phylum Cnidaria; class Anthozoa; order Malacalcyonacea; family Plexauridae; genus Paramuricea; species Paramuricea clavata. The sequence goes on from CACRXK020015068.1 coordinate 3,089, forward strand.
TTTTGGTACGTAATAAAATTTATGTTGGCAAAGATTGCGCAGACGTATAGATGTATGTAAAAATCTCTGAAGTCAAACTGTGCGCTACTGACTGTGCTATTTGATGAACTGAAGACTACAATGATTCTGATAATGGTTAACAAAATATTGCTTTTAACGCAGACTCATGCCGCCATCTTATTTATTCCAAATTTGATCCGATCTTGCGATCCCTAACCTTTGAGGAACTGCATAATTGTACAAAGATAATATAAATATGTAATTCAGTTTAATCTTCATATTCCTTCTAGGCTGACTACTGTCGTATTCCATGTCATTATACTCCTGACTATAAAAATCCAGACTGTGTGAACTCCAATCAAACTGGAGAATGTAAAGTGCCAACATCAACCACGCCAACGATGCCTTGTGATCCTAAATGTGGAAATCGTAAGAACTATACTGTTGAGCATGGGTTTTACAAAATATAATTTAACTTTTTTATGCATTCTAAAACCTTATCCAGAAGTTATTCATAGTTTTATGATTCACACGGCGAAAATAGAATCATTATATATCGTATAATTTTATTTACAGCGCCATATTTCGGTCGAGGAATATGCCTGAGTGATGGTCGTTGTCTTTGTTGGTGGGGATGGACTGGACCGAATGCTTGCTATGTTGAAGATGGAACATATAGGAACAGAATTATTGTAAATAATTTACGTTTGTACTGGATAGCACTATTATAGTTTTAAACTATTCTTGTCAGAAACTCATCCCATATAGGTCCATATAATTATCCCTAGATCCAGGGCCGTCTTATGATTTCGTGTGGAATTGCTCAACCATGAGGATTGTATTTCTTTTCGTACTTTATTTCCTTCTTGCATGCATGCATGCATGCATGCATGCATGCATGCATGCATGCACAGGCAATTTCAATCTACTTAATATCCGTAACAGCTTGTTGTTACATTGATACTATGCATATATCAATAGGAACAAAACCAATTCATTCATGCTTCATGTGATTGCCTACACAGAACACTTTTCAAAATTGGAGGGATAAAGTTGTAAAAACTTATAAAGTGCATTAGAAAATCTTGAATTTTTAAATGCAAGAAATCGACAATTTTCAACTTTGATAAAACTTTCCCTCAAGAAACACGGAAAATGCTCTTCCAAAGCTTCGAAAACGCAATTTTTTATGGGGACATGCCTTCAGAGCCCCTTCGTTGACTGTCTCCCCCAACAATTTTCTTCTGACGGTACGGAAACCTCCATACCAATGGAAACTGCGGTGCATGTTTGGTAGAGAAAACTGTCAGGACTCCGAAACAACTGAGGCGAAACCATAACACACGACTTGCATAAATTAACATTATGCATCACACTGTATTATCAGAGACAAATGAGTATTTTTTGTATCTACTACAGGCTGACTACTGTGCGAAGGCATGTCATTTTACGCCCTATGTACGGAATCCTAAATGTCTGAATGGATCTTGGGATGGAGGACAAGTCACTAAGACAACTGAGAAAACACCAACTGAAGTTCAAATAACTGCGCCAAATAGTAAGTGTAGTTATTCAGCTTTTCAAGTATACAATTTAATATATTCATCCTCTCTTATTTCTAAAAGCAAATTTATGCCTGCAGTAGAACGTTGTTACAAAAGTAAGCTTGGCTATAGGGTACTCATTTTCCTTTAACAAAAAAAATCGTTATAGAATTGCCTCACCTATTTAATTCTCACTGCCTTGAAGATGTGTTTTATTTAATAGTTCCTAAAATCTTGAATATGTTCTTTCTCAAACGTTGATTGGAAGCATGCATGCGCATGTGCTCAAATATACCAATGATTTAATTCATGTAAAAAGTTGTTAATTTATTTTAAAAACTGAAAAGGCAATGTTTGCACAGTTGTTGATTCGAATTTAATAAATTTAACAATATTCGATTTTTAAATGTACGCAGTCTCTATTTCGCTTGACACAGAAGACAAATTATTCTGGTAAAAAAATTTAATCAAGTGGACAGTCCTTTTGTTCCCAAAAGCTATGTTTCTCACGTTATGTTGATGAATTTGACAAAACATTTTATTTGCTTGCAATTCTAGGTTCATCCCGCCAATTAACATGGCGAAAATCTCTTTGGTACTTTGAATTCTTGCGGATTAGTTGCATTCAACCCTTTTATATAGATAAAACTCAAAAACTAATATGGAAAATTTAGTTTTAATTAATCACACCTGAATCAGCCAGTTCGTATAGAGTTGATTGCGCATCCAAATGACACGTTCTGCGTCGGATTAAAAATATCAGACCTGATCAATTGATCAATTATCCATTCAGTATTGAACTAGTATATTTTATCCTATTTGTAATGAAAAGTATTCTATATAAACGAAGAGGCGATTTAACAATTTAAGTTCAATTTCTTCCCAAATTTTTGAGCCAATATCGCCGGAATTCAGAATATTTACTGTTTCAAGTTGTCTCGCAGGAAAATGTAACCCGCTGTGCGGTACCGGAGTGTACACTCATGCAGGAACATGTCAACCAAGTGGAAGATGTCTGTGTTTCTGGGGGTGGACTGGACCCAATGCTCAGTACACAACAAATAACCGAATTTTGGTACGTAATAAATTTGCCATTTTATGCCATTGGGATTGTGCAGACGTATATATAGATGTATGTGAAAATCGCTGAAGTCACACTGTGCTAGTGGATGAAAAAGAGAAAGTGATTCTGAGAATTTTTAGGACGATATTGCGTTGAACGCAGATATATGCATCTTGTTCACCAAATCTCGTTTCATCCGAATGTTCGAAATATATATTATAGAATGAGTCAAATCTCAGAATGTTTTTTTATTTTGGCCAACATTGACCTGATCTTTCGATCCCTGTCATTTGAGGAACTTCAACTTGGAAGTTTCATGCGATCTAGTCAATCTCCTGAACTAGTGTGCTCATTGCAAGGAAATGTAAAAGTTACATATAAAGATGTAATTTTTAATCTTCATATTCCTTCTAGGCTGACTACTGTCGTATTCCATGCCATTATACTCCTGACTATAAAAATCCAGACTGTGTGAACTCCAATCAAACCGGAGAATGTAAAGTGCCAACATCGACCACGCCAACGAAGCCTTGTGATCCTAAATGTGGAAATCGTAAGAACCACAGGGTGTATCAATAAAAACTGAGTCCTCATATAAAGTGTAAATTTCAAAGCAAATATGAAAGTTAGACATTTATACTTGCATTCGTTCGAAATGGCGATCTTTCGGCTATTTTATGTACTTTATTTTATAAAATTTGGAGTTATTGCTGGCGAGTTGTGTCAATTTAAGTAAGTGCAATTGGAAATTTAAAAAACGTATAGATGTGTTGAATTCATAATTTATTTAAACGTTCCAAAAAATAAGTTGGAAGTACACATTTACTCAACGTGGCCTCCATTTCTATATAATTTCACACAAGTTCGTTCTTTGTCTCATATCCAAGACAAGTCTTCTTCCCGAATTTCCTTTATTTCGATTTAAATTTTATGGGGTGGTTCTTCCATTCAATGCATGTGCAGCCGGTATTTGTTGACATTACCCCAAACGCTCGATGAAGATTACGTCCTAGAAAAGCTATTTTAAATTGTCTTCAAAAACTCATTAATAATTCATGAAGCAATTATCCAATCTTGAGTAAGAAATTAGTCATGTGCATACGTTTTTATACCAGCTAAAGAACACTTTAACAAAAGACCGTTGTTATGCAAACTATATAAAGATTTTTATATAAAGATTTTTATATAAAGATTTTTATATAAAGATTTGACTTATTATGCATACGTTTTTGAAGTCATTTAAAAAACTCGCGGGTCGTGTTTTATTAGGTCTAAAGCCACTCGCGCTGCGCGCTCGTGGCTTTAAACCTAATAAAACACTCCTGCTCGTTTTTTAAATAGTACTTAACACTGCAACAACGCTTTTTGTTTCGAAATACTTTTCAACAATTAATGTTCTTTCCGGAATTGTTAGCTTTGGCATTATGAATGGTGATTGTAAAGTTTTAAACAACAACGTTCCAAATTTTAGCAAACTACCTTTAATTTCGAAGATTAATATTTCGAAGCATCTAAAAACGAGCGCTTGTACTAAATTCTTTTTATTGCGATTAGCCTTCGTTCAAAATTTTCAAGAAACCCCTCATTCGAAAGATGAAAAAACAAGCTTTAAATTGAGCCCAAAACGAAACTATGGTAGTTTATTTTACGATAGAAATAAGGATATTTAGGACGACTCCTTTTTTTCTGATACACCCTGTATACTGTTGAGCATGGGTTTTACAAAATATCATTTAACTTTTTTATGCATCCTAAGACCTTATCCAGAAGTCATTCATAGTTTTGTGATTCACCCGGCGAAAATAGAATCATTATGCATCGTATAATTTTATTCACAGCGCCATATTTCGGTCGAGGAATATGCCTGAGTGATGGTCGTTGTCTCTGTTGGTGGGGATGGACTGGACCGAATGCTTGTTATGTTGAAGATGGAACATATAGGAACAGAATCATTGTAAATAATTCACGTTTGTACTGGATAGCACTATTATAGTTTTAAACTATTCTTGTCAGAAACTCATCCCATATAGATCCATATAATTATCCCTAGATCCAGGGCCGTCTTATGATTTCATGTGGAATCGCTCAACCATGAGGATTGTATTTCTTTTCGTACTTTATTTCCTTCTTGCATGCACAGGCAATTTCAATTTACTTATCCGTAACAGTTTCTTGTTACATTAATACTGTGCATATATATATATATATATATATATATATATATATATATATATATATATATATATATATATATATATATATATATATATATATATATATATATATTAAGATGAAAATGTTCTCGAGTGTGTATTATATAATTTCCATACCCAGCGTAAGCAGAAAGATAAAGTTTGCCGCGGCTGGGTCTTGAACCCGCGACCTTCGAATTACTAGATCAACGCTCTACCAACTGAGCTACACGGTCAGACGGATTTAAGACTGGAAATTAAATCCGTCTGACCGTGTAGCTCAGTTGGTAGAGCGTCGATCTAGTAATTCGAAGGTCGCGGGTTCAAGACCCAGCCGCGGCAGACCGCTTTATCTTTCCGCTTACGCTGCAGGGTATGGAAATTATATAATACACACTCGAGTAGGAACAAGACCAATTCATTCATGCTTCATGTGATTGCCTACACAGAACAAGTTTCAAAATTGTAAAAACTTATAAAGTGGATTACAAAATCTTGAATTTTTAAATGCAAGAAATTGACAAGTCAGTTCAACTTTGATAAAAATTCCCTTCAAGAAACATGGAAAATGCTCTTGCGGAGGCTTCAAAAATGCAATTTTTATGGGGACATGCCCTCAGAGCCCCTTTGTTGACTGCCCCAAACAACTATTTTCTTCTGACGGTACGGAAACCTCCATACCAATGGAAACTGCGGTGCATGTTTAGTAGAGAAAACTGTCAGGACTCAGAAACAACTGAGGCGAAATTATAACACACGACTTGCATAAATTAACATTATGCATCACACTGTATTATCAGAGAAATGAGTATTTTTGTATCTACTACAGGCTGACTACTGTGCGAAGGCATGTCATTTTACGCCCTATGTACGGAATCCTAAATGTCTGAATGGATCTTGGGATGGAGAACAAGTCACTAAGACAACCGAGAAAACACCAACTGAAGTTCAAATAACTACTGCGCCAAATAGTGAGTGTAATTATTCGGCTTTTCAAGTATACAATTTAATATATTAATCTGTCTTATCTCTAGAAACAAATTTATGCTGCAGTAGAACGTTGTTACAAAAGTAAGCTTGGCTGTAGGATACTCATTTTCCTTTAACAAAAAAACCTTCATAGAATTGCTTCGCCTTTTTAATTCTTATTGCCTCGAAGATGTGTTTAATTTAATATTTCCGAAAATCTTGAATATGTTCTTTCTCAAATGTTGATTGGAAGCAGGCATGCGCATGTGCTCAAATATACCAATGATTTAATTCATGTAAAAAGTTTTTAAATTATTTTAAAAACTGAAAAGGCAATTTTTGCACAGTTGTTGATTCGAATTTAATAAATTTAACAATATTCAATTTTTAAATGTACACAGTCTCTATTTCGCTTCACACAGAAGACAAATTATTCTGGTATAAACATTTAATCTAGTGGACAGTCCTTTTGTTCCCAAAAGCCATGTTTTTCACATTACGTCATCGCCGCTATGTTGATGAATTTGACAAAACATTTTATTTGCTTGCAATTCTAGGTTCATCCCGCCAATTAACATGGCGAAAATCTCTTTGGTACTTTGAATTCTTGCGGATTAGTTGCATTCAACCCTTTTATATAGATAAAACTCAAAAACTAATATGGAAAATTTAGTTTTAATTAATCACACCTGAATTAGCCAGTTCGTATAGAGTTGATTGCGCATCCAAATGACACGTTCTGCGTCGGATTAAAAATATCAAACCTGATCAATTGATCAATTATCCATTCAGTATTGAACTAGTATATTTTATCCTATTTGTAATGAAAAGTATTCTATATAAACGAAGAGGCGATTTAACAATTTAAGTTCAATTTCTTCCCAAATTTTTGAGCCAATATCGCCGGAATTCAGAATATTTACTGTTTCAAGTTGTCTCGCAGGAAAATGTAACCCGCTGTGCGGTACCGGAGTGTACACTCATGCAGGAACATGTCAACCAAGTGGAAGATGTCTGTGTTTCTGGGGGTGGACTGGACCCAATGCTCAGTACACAACAAATAACCGAATTTTGGTACGTAATAAATTTGTCATTTTATGCCATTGGGATTGTGCAGACGTATATATAGATATATGTGAAAATCGCTGAAGTCACACTGTGCTAGTGGTGAGAAAGTGATTCTGAGAATTTTTAGGAATATTGCGTTGAACGCGGATATATGCATCTTGTTCGCTAAATCTCGTTTCATCCAATTTTTCGAAATATATATTATACAATGGGTCGAATCTCAGAATGTTTTTTATTCCGGCTAACTTTGACATGATCTTTTGATCCCTGTCATTTGAGGAACTCCAAATTGGAAGTTTCATGCAAATGATGCAATCTATAGTCAATCTCCTGAATCTGCTGTGTGCTCAATGCAAGGAAATGTAAAAGTCACCAAGCAATTAGAAGGAAAATTACCACAGAAAAAACGAAATAAATCTTTGATAAATGCCATGTTTGTACTGTGTATTTGTACTGTATATTACCAACTTTGCATGCGTTCACTTTACTTTTTACTGTGTTGTATATATGACATGTAGTGTAGACTGTATAATTGTACAAAAATAATGTAAAGATGTAATTTTTAATCTTCAAATTCCTTCTAGGCTGACTACTGTCGTATTCCATGTCATTATACTCCTGACTATAAAAATCCAGACTGCGTGAACTCTAACGAAACCGGAGAATGTAAAGTGCCAACATCAACCACGCCAACGAAGCCTTGTGATCCTAAATGTGGAAATCGTAAGAACTATACTGTTGAGCATGGGTTTTAATGAAATAAAATTTAACTTACATTATGCATCCTAAGACCTTATCCAGAAGTCATTGGTAGTTTTTATGATTCACACTGCGAAAATAAAATCGTTATATATATTGTATTTTATTCACAGCGCCATATCACGGTCGAGGAATATGCCTGAGTGATGGTCGTTGTCTCTGTTGGTGGGGATGGACTGGACCGAATGCTTGCTATGTTGAAGATGGAACATATAGGAACAGAATCATTGTAAATAATTCGATAATGGATAGCAATATTTATAGTTCTAAATTATACTTTTGTCAGAAATGAAATAGTAGTTTTCGCTAAATTTTCCAGTGTTACTGCAGGAGGAGAGTAGACTAGAGTAGCAGTGGCAACTACGCTGGATGTTTGGTATTGTCAAACTGAAAGCACTCTTCACAGAAGCAACTGAGAAAGGCACAAACTAGTGGGCACCAACATTTCTATTATTATGTGCATAATTTGCAACGTGATGAATATCGGCAGATAATTTCCCATGCTGAAAAGGGATTCTTATCATAAAAATCAAATTAAATTTTGATAAAATGTCTTTGTTTAAAATCTTATACTGGACTTTAATTTTTATAACAAGAATACGTGGTGAATATCTCATGACTTGAAATGTATTCAATTGACACAGCATTATCAGAGAAATGAGTATTTTTATATCTACTACAGGCAGACTACTGTGCGAAGGCATGTCATTTTACGCCCTATGTACGGAATCCTAAATGTCTGAATGGATCTTGGGATGGAGAACAAGTCACTAAGACAACTAAGAAAGCACCAACTGAAGTTGAAACAACTGCAAAAAGTGAGTGTAGTTATTCAACTTTTCAAGCATAGAATTTTATATCAATCATCTGCTATATTTCTAGAAACAAATTTGTACCTGTAATGAACGTACAAACTTGTACAGAATTGCGTACAAACCTGCACAGAATTGCATCTGGCGAATTCATACAGCCTTGAAGATGTGTTTATTTCCTTTTTCAAATAGTTGACGATGCACGTGCCATTATGTACAAGAAAATGACGTATTCTTATTAACTAACTGTATTTAGGTAACATGTACAGTATATTATACTACAAACATGCCATTGGATGTTCTGCTATTCATTAAGATTCTCGAATAAAGCATGTGTTGAAATTGAAGATGCTCCGCAATTTTGTTGCTTTAGGATAAATGTTCCCTCCTGGATCTCACTCTTCAGGTCTGTTTTTCTGCACGAAACTCGTAGCCTTCCGATTAGTGAAAAAATGTACTCTTATTATTACTGTAGTTCCATGTGATCCACTCTGTGGTACTGGTGTGTATACACATGCAGGAACTTGCCAGCCAGACGGGAGATGTTTGTGTGCTTATGGTTGGACGGGACCACATGCTCAATACACCGCTGGTAACAGGATTCTGGTAGGTGTGCCATTATGTAGTAATGCAGGAAATGCCATTTCTGAGAGCCACTACTAAAGTAGTACAAATTTAACGATATACCTAAAGGTGGGGATAGAAGTACATATATATAATTGTGCTTGACTAAGCGACTTGAGCAATTTTTATTTAATCACCTTTTATAGTGTGAGCAAGGTCTTAATCCCTCTCCCTTGGTGGCGCCCCTGAAAACAAGGAATTGACAACTCATCATTTTGGACCCCAGTGACACAAAGACCCTATTAATATTGTAATACATCTATAAATACTCCTAGGCTGACTACTGTCGTGTACCATGTCACTATACACATGATTACGAGAATCCTGAATGTGTCAATTCCAATCATACTGGTGATGAATGTAAAGTTCCTGATTCAACTACGCCCACAACGCCTTGCGATCCTCGATGTGGAAAACGTACG
>CACRXK020015069.1:0-12540 GCA_902702795.2 Paramuricea clavata
TCTGGATATGGATTATAGACGTGACCTGTTTTGTATAGATAGACATCAATGAAGTTGTACTGGCCTAGTATTATACGAGCAGCCGGGGATACAATGGAGCAGGGGTCCATCTTCGTGTCCACCAACACTCCTTCGCAATTCAATCTTTTTCCGTTGACAAAACTCCGAGCAATGATTGTGTGAGGCAGTTTATCTCGTACATTGATAGGGCGTTGAGATTCCTTCTTTATCAAACTTGGGAAGTCTTTTTCATTAAGGCAGATGTCTATATCGTGGTCATAAGGTATAAAATCTTTAGTGCGTTGATATCCCATCAAAGAACCGTAGCATAAAAAATATTCTAAGTTGCTATGCGCCATTAATTTCATCCAGTTTCTTAAAAGTTTCTGCAAACGTCGTCGAAATGGGTTGCCTCCACATCCTGGACCATAAAAAGCGTCTTCTGTGAGTTTATTGCTTGGATTTAAAACAGATTCCAAATTATTTTCTGGAACAATTTCTATTTCTATTTTTTCTATCTTCGATCGATGTCTGGTATTTTCGTCCATTTCACTATAATTTTCTTTGTGTGTAATCTTGGCCCGAAAAAAAAGCTGCCTATTCTTATCAGAAATAGCTTGATATTCAGTGAGTAAAATATCATCACGACTGAGCTCTGTGCTATAGTAGTTAGATGTGTTTGAATTGCGCAAACCATAATTGTATATAAGCCATGTTACCCAAAGATAACAAACACACACTAGCCAAATAAGCACGTTCATAGATGTATTTTTACTATAAATTACACACATATTCGATTGTAATATTGTAATATTGTATATTCGATTTCGATCTATTGTACATGCAGGATGAATATAATTCCCCTCATAAAAATCTGATAGCCACCTGGTGTGCTGTCTGGTGGCCTTTCTATTCCCGAATTAGTTACATTATTAACGGAACAACAACAATTCATTCATTTAACACTCTGACAATTAAATGTTAAGATGTTAAGCTAAATTACAAACAGAACGGTACAAGCCAACTGCAAAAACTATCAACTAACTGGGAATACATGCACGCATGCAACAAACCCTCGCCTTAATTTGTTTTCTTATTTTTTTAAAAGACATCCATGGTCGTGTTTATTTGCTATTTTTTTAAAGTTTTTTTCCCAATTAGCATATTGCAACGGCGCAACATGGATTTGCAGGTTCATATGTTCGTTTCGGTGCATGCTATGAAGACAAAAATACTACTGTTTGAATCATTGAACTGATCCTAATCTATCATATTTCATTACATATTACTCAATTTTCTGGAACAGTGTTAGCTATAATATCTGCACCTTTCGCCGAACATAATCTCAGTCGACGCCTCGGACATATCTTTTTTGCAATATAGTCTCAATCCTCTCTCCTCCGCAAAGGCTTTAGTTTTAATATTACGATGAGATACATTTCACTACACTTTACATGGCGGATCTTGAACACGAGCGTAGCCGCTGGCCGAAGGAGCGCAGGCGGCAAAGGAAAAAGGCGTGGGAAAGCGCCAAGCCTCTGCACGATATGCATCGCAAAGTGGGACAAAGTGTAAACATCGAAACAAAAGGTGATTTTTAAGCTAAATAACATACGCCTTTTTGAAAATAAAATCAGTATTTAATGTATGATTGATTGACCTCATTGACTAGTGCTTGTATCTTTGTGGATGGTCGAAAATAATATTTTTTAACATTACACAAAGCAAAACAATCGTATATTTTACTCACCGCTTGGCCAAACATTCTGTTAATGGAACAATTGCTCTTTTGACCGGCTAAGGAATAATAGTAGACACAGACAGCTTTTGTGTGGGAGAATGGGTTATGGGGGTGAAGTACTCCTGTTACAATAAGTGTCATATCATAAGTATATTTAACCCAATAGACTCTTTGTGGCCTTATATTTTATCCTGCGGGGTATATATAAGGGGTAGGGGTAATGGTCCCTAGGGCTGCTCTGGGGGTTAGGGTCCCTAGAGCTGCTCTGGGGGTAAGGGTCCCCAGAACATATGCCAGAAGGGTAGCGACCCCCTCTGACCGTATTGACCTGAACCAAGGGGTAAGGGTCCCTTGGCCAGTTCCTATAACGTAACTCGACTAATTATCTTTACAATGAATGAGTCTATGGGCATGAAGGTGACCTTTGGGAGCACTTCAACCCCACAAATACAGTAAAGTGTATCTGACACTTGAGTGTATTGCCCATAGACGAGACAATCTACACAAAAATCACAGCTGTTGACATTTTATTTGTTTTGGTTTTGTTGTGTTTTTTTGGGGGGGTTTTTTTGTGTTTTTTTTGTTTTTTGTTTTGTTTGTTTTTTTTGGTTAAGTTACTTGACACAGTGTTAAAATTTGGATGTGTTGGCCAGCACGGCTGATACTCCTGATAAGGTAGATACAGGTGTTTTAATGTAACGTTCGTAACAGTCCGAAGACCATCTTCCCAATGTTTTAATAAGCCACGAAGGTAAGTTTGCTTCGGCTGCAGTTGTTGCAGCCCCTATTCTATAGCTATGACCAGCATAATTTGAAGCATTAAAACCAGATAGAGCGAGAAGCTTACGAGTTTCAGTGGTTAAAACTTGCTTGGTTAGAGGTTTTCCTGAGGCATGGATAAACAGTGGACCAATTGTGGGGGGACGTAGAGAGATGTAATTTTCTAAGGCCTGTACAGGGCAAATTTCAGAGTTGGTTGCGCCAACAGTTATTGTGTGACCCAAGCGAAATGGGTCTGTCTTAGACTCTTTGATGCAAACAGTCATGAATTGTGGGCCTTTTGTACCAATTCGAGGTGGAAAATAGATGCTATCATGGGTAAGATATACATCTTTATTGAATTTGGAGTTGCATGTTAACTCGCCAAGACGAAGATAACCGAAGAAGGCTAATGTCATAGCCGCCCATATCATCAGAGAATCAAAATTGTTGGTATTGGAAATTGCAAGCAGTAGTCGGAAAAGCTTCAGATAGTGGATGGTTATTGGTAGGCGGACTCTGATTTGGTCTCCTTGAGAACGCTTAATCCCTCTAAGAACAAGTTGCAAACGCAACATTTTATGCATGTGCAAATGAAAACCACGACGAATATGGTAGTGGCGGACAGCTGCCAAATATATTTTGATGGAGGCATATTTGATAGATTTGGCAAGGAATGTAATTCATCGGCCGGCAAACATTGCTCTAGTTGTTTACGTTTATGCAAATGGATGAAGCTTATAAAGCGATTTTCACCCGAGGTATATGTTTTATGTGTTGTAGATGCAAGTGATAGATTTATATAATTTGGTATGTCCTCGTTCAGAGAGTCATTAACATTTCTGGAACTTGGCAGCAATTGGTATCTGCATTTGGTGCCAATTGTCGAAACCTCTGAAATTGAGAACGGGAAATTGCATCAGCAATGTCATTATTTTTGCCAGGAATATGCACTGCACGAATGTACATATTGTGTTGCAAGGTTAAGAGTGTTAAGTGACGCATTAAATCCATTACCCGGGGAATTTGGGAACGTTTAGTATTGATTATGCCTACCACAGCCTCATTGTCACAATGAAATTTTATGCGTTGATCAGCGAGTAACTCACCCCAGGTTTGACATACAACAACTATGACAAAGAGCTCTTGCCATGCTATACTTATACCGGGCTGACCTAATTTTTGGTGTGGACGCCATTTTCCCTGAAACCAGGGAGCCGGAGGCATCCGTATGTAAATTTAAAGTATCTGAGGCATGCCACGCAGATGACAAAAAGAAATTGGCACCATTCCACTTGGAAATAAACTCTTTCCACATCCCAAGATCTTTGAAGAAACCAGAATTGAGTTAAATATGGTGATGTGGTTTCTGAACATTTCTTGTCAAATCAATCATGCGTTGAAGGAATGACCGCCCCGGGGGAACCAGTCTACATGCAAAATTTAATGTGCCTATTAATGACTGCAGCTCTTTTAGAGTGCAAGACCGTCTGTGTTGAAATTGCTCAATAGCAGCCTGCAGCCTATCAATTTTGTCAGGAGGGAGTCTAGCTTGCATCTTAATAGTGTCTAACAAAATACTCATAAACTCGATTACCTGTGAGAGGCCTTGTGTTCTGCCCTGAGATATAGGGATATTAATAGTTTGAAAAGTAGACAACATGTGTGTTAAGCTTTGCTGGCAAAGGCTATTGTAAGGAGGCAAGACCGCTGGGGGCTAGATTAAAAGAAAATCATCCAGTATGTGGCACACAAATGAGATATTACATTTATTTAGCAAAATCCATTCAAGGGCATCTGAAAGTTGGATGAAGATGGAAGGGGCACTCCGTAACCCGAAAGGAAGAACCTTATCATAATAGTACTTCCCTTCCCAACACATGCCTAAAAGCTCATAGTCGTCTGGATGGATAGGAACTAACCTGAAAGCCGATTCAATATCAGTTTTAGCAAGAAAGCAACCTGCACCAAATTGCTTAATACCTTCGATAGAATCGTCTATTCTTACATATTGAAGACTGTAATCCTCTTTGGGAATACTACAATTTATGCTGGTTGAGCCTGACTTCGGATACGATAGATGGAAAATTGTACGAAATTTATTTGAATTTTTCTTTGGTACTAAGCCAATTGGAGAAACTTGAAAATTTTTAAATGGGGGACTATCAAACGGACCAGCTATGCGACCAAGGGAAACTTCAGTTGCCAAATTTGAAGAAACAATATCTGGGTTAGCGAAAGCCGTTGGCAAATTCCTTGAAAACCTTGGGGCCCGTTGCCCCTGAAAACCTATGTGCACACCAAATTTAAAGTTATTACAAAGCTGTGAAACAAAATTTTGGTCTGGGTGACCTGAAAGTGCTGTTTTTAAATGTTGGATGGAAATAGTGTAGGGAGTGGTTGGTCTTAATTTCGTTTGGATTTTGAGGAGTTTTGCTCACGTTTTGAATCTCGCTCATCGTATTTGACTGACTTGGAATTGAGCGAGGGACATGCAGATCCAGAATGTTTGCCATTACATGTGTTGCAGAGGTGTTGGTATTGGCATGGCTGACGGAAACACCCAACTCCCCTGTTGAAATTTCGACAGAGGCTTCCTCGAACGCCCCCGGATGAAGCCCAATTGTGGGGTCCATTTGAAAAATGAGGATACTGCTGGACTAAGATGTTTGGCGACCTTGTGAATATCATCAGCCACAACTGCTGATCAATCAGGGAGCAATTTTGACTGGGGTTGAGAGCAGCCTTGCATCGAAATTTATGGTCGTATACACACCACCCCAGTCCACGATGAGTTTGGGCTGCATGGCGTATCAAATTCAAATAATTTAACAATTCTTGGCCCCGACCGGGGAACTTATGGATCATCACGCTCATGTATACAGTGAATGCGGTTGTCCACTGCTCGATATCGGTTATCCTAGAAGTTGGCTGCGACGCCTTTTTGACCTTGATTACTGAGTTTTCGAGAGTTAATATCATAGGCTCGTCGGAGTGGTTATTGGTTGACATGTTTTTTGTTAAAAGTTTAGATAAATCAAAAAACTCACCCGATTGAATTTGTTTGATGTACTGTGCGGGAACCTCGTGAAAGGCCATTTCCATATGCCACGCTGTTCGCTGCCTGATTGGAACCAAACGTAAGCGCGTTGGTTGACGTGGTATATGAGCTGGGGTTAACAGTTATTTCTTCGCTTTCATCCTGGACGACTAAGGTATTCTCGCTAGTGTTAGGCGTCGAGTTTGCCATGGCTTGAACAGCAGCGCGGGCTGCATTGGATGCTATTTCGCTTACCGATTGTTCCACAGTTCGCGTTATGATCGACTTGATTTGCGCTATCTGTGATTCAGTAAGCAACGCTGACGAGACCTCGACTTGTGGTGGTGTTGATGGCGAATTTACATTTTCTGCGGCGTGGTTTTGAAGGCGAGCGACTAAGGCATTCTCGTGGGCGTACCGGAAGGAAAAAATTAGGGGGGCGGAAAGAAATTTGCCCGACTTTTCGGGATTGTGCCCGACTAGTGCCTAAAAAAATTTTTTCGGAACAAATTATTCAGCGACCCCCCCCGTCGCCAAAAAATTTTCGGTCAGTGTACCATTTTAGGGGTCAAAAAAATTTTCCGGACATACCAAAATTTTTCGGAACAACACACAAATTTTCCAAACAACACAAAATTGACCACAAAATTGACTGAATTTTCGACTAAATTGACAGAATTTGTCCCATTTATTTTTACTACAAACCAAAATTGCCCGACTGTTGATCGAATATTGCCCGACTGCACAAAAAACTGGCCTTCTCGGCGCACTGTCGTCGAAGACTCTCTATGGAATCTACGTTATTTGATAACGAAGAGCATTCCCGATTTTCTTCTCTTCTCGCTCCCCTGTTTCGAACGGGAGGCGTTTTGATGAATTATTTATATTTTTTTATCAAAATGTTACAACAGCTTGGAACCTTTCTTTGTCAATACTTTGAAACAATTGATCTCTTTCAAGTGTATTTGGTCTATTTTGCTGGCTTAAATGAATTATGATTGGTTGAATTTTTGGATGACATGAAAGATATATTTTGATTGGCTGAAAGATAATTGGTCATGAGATGTGCACGTGAACACTTTGGCAATACCAAGATGACCTTTGATATTCTAGTACACATGATAGCTGTGGGTCTGTGACCTTTGTACCGTGTGCAAAATATTCAAATCTGTTGTCATATAAATTAGACTAAACTTGTTAGATAAAGTGGGGAGCATTGCCCATTAACTTAAATTTATAATATATATAAATTAGCTTATTCCGTATCGAGAAAAACTTGAATATTTCTTGAACTCTTCGGAATACGCCACAAGTCAAGCTGGTAAAAGAATCCTTGTATTCAAGCTCTTTCGTGTAGAAAATTTCGTTTGAATACGGCCAGTACAAATATTTATTTTTAATTTTTCAAAATATCGGGTTTTTACTCGCACAGTCGCACGCGCCTGTCACACGCTGAAGTTCGGGAATTAGTTCACAATCAGACCAGGAATGGAAATACCGTAATAAAAGATGCAGTGTTTAACACTCTAAATAGTGTTTTGAATTGTCTTTCGAACAAGACTAATACAAAGAGGATGTGGCCCAAAGAGCCGAAGTTATGTTCGGCGAAATGCGGAGGCGAAAGGTAATTAAGCCTAGTTTATATTTATCAAGTATAAATATTGCGTGATTTGATAATATACAAAATTCCGCTTGACTTTCAAAGGCCATAAATCGCTATAGTGTTGACATCTCACTATAACTATCGATAGAAATTAGGAGATATATTTGTACTGAATCGAACGGTGGTATTTTCATCTACATAGCATATATTGAACCAAAGATACGAACCTCCAAATAACCAGGTCGAAACCGACTAAGGTCACCTTTGTCTATATAAAATATTGCTGAAGTTGAAATAGTTGAATTGTATTTTCAGTGTTGATAATCAAATTTTAATAATGGTTCTGTATGCTATATATATATATATATATATATATATATATATATATATATATATATATATATATATATATATATATATATATATATATATATATATATATTCAATGTAATTTGAAACGCTCTCCGTGTTTAAACAATAACATATACATACCCTTTTCTAGATATATACAAACAAATTCCAAAACATGAAACAACAAAATCCATTATATAATCCTTCCCCTCGCCAGCTCTACAATGAAGTAGTCCAGGCCTTGGGACCCTGGATGTGGGTTTAAAAGGAAGGACTATAACACAAGAAATATAATCCATCTCACATGTTCTGCGCAAATGAACTATATCTCGGTAATAAAGGAAATGAAAGTATCATGTGATAGACTCATGACTTACATTATGTGCCACACAACTCATTTTATCGTCGTCATAATGTCTAACCATATCAGGAAATAAGTATATGGAATAAAGCGGAATATGCCCGAGCCAGTTACTTTAGGTTGTAAGGACTCCGCATCTACATACTAGTAGAATGGTCTATATAGTCTAATGAGTATATATATATATATATATATATATATATATATATATATATATATATATATATATATATATATATACTCATTCTTTTCTTTTATGCGGTTTTGGACACATTTCTAAAAATGCAAATGTCAAATATACATTTAAATACAAGTTTCTTCGCTTGCAACCAAAACCTGTTCGCTAAATACGCTGTTTCCCCACAGATTGCCCAGGCTCTGTGTGGGTATTTATTTATTTTTTAATTTTATTATATTTTGCATTGAATATGACTTTAAATTATAAAGTATAACTTACTTAGTTTCCTATATATGTATTAAGTGTGATTTGGGAGTGGTTTTAGTTTGATATAATAACATAAAAACATCATAACAATGCGATATAGTATACTGGCTTTATATATTGTAAAATATTGTAAAAAAAAGCCTAAATACACACCTGATTCGAAATAATGGTGGACTTACTTGTTTACTGTGTCATTTACTTCACACTCGTCGATTTTCAGGCTATTCCGTTCAACACGGCCGATATTATCCATCGGCCAATATTACCCACTATCAATAACGCAAAGGTAGGTAGCTGTGACGCTGGGCGAACTTGGGCGAGTAATAAATTTCAACAAAACTCGCCGTTAGAATATTGCCAAACGCTTCTAAAGCAGCGGCTACACATATTTATGTTTATTCAATCTTCCTAACGTGTAAAATCCTTTTCTTCGCTTTTCCTTGAAGAATTAGAACAACTTAATGTAAACAAAAGCACTTTCTCCGCATTCGCGAGTCGATCTGCTCTGGAACCAAACCGTTAAAATTTGAATTTTTCAAACTTTGTAACCGCGCCGCTTGTTAAAATATTTCTCCTCAACCCTCCTGATCTATTAGATCAAGTTATACTTTATAATTTAAAGTCATATTCAATGCAAAATATAATAAAATTAAAAAATAAATAAATACCCACACAGAGCCTGGACTACCTGTGGTTTCCCATGCATTGTTTTATAGTGTAGATGGAGACCTTGTCTAGAAAAATAGCAGATGTTTTCTTGCAAACTGGACATACCACTTTCTCATTTCATAGAGCTAGTAGATAATCTCTTTGTCAGCTTGTTCATGGCAAAACATGTAATGCCATTAGGTCAGAAGTATCAGGTGTCAGGTCACGCTGACATCGCGTAATACAATCGCGCAATGAAAACATGGCTTTTTTCCCTAAAATACATCATTTCTCGGTTTATATAAAACATTCTTAATTTGTACACTCGGCTTAGGACTCCTTGTGTTATAGCGCTATTTCTTGTCGTAAATCTTTCTTTTGGATGTTAAAAAAACCCCTGTCACTTTTGCGTCAAAGTTGCGTAATATTTCATTGTTTAGTATAAAAATTACTGTGAATGCGCCTGCGACCCGCGTGTAAAGCGTCGTAACCCTGTTTTGACATGCGTAGTGTTAAAATGTACACGCAGATTCACAAAGCCTGGGCCCTTGCGGTCATTTTGGTGTGAAAATTTTACATTTTGACGCAATTTAGACCCCGTCACTTTGCGATTGAAGGTTAGACAATGATCTCGACTTCAGCGTTTATCAGGTTTTGGCTGCCGGTTGATGCAGCGTACGAAGAAAAAAATGAGAAGGAACAAGGACATGATTCACATGAATAATCGCATAGAAATCCTTTCTTTGAAGTTTGTATAAACCAGCAAGTATTTGCAAGCTTTGCTACAATATAAAGGCCTTTAGCTTTGCTCTAAACGCCGAGAAGCATTCAACTATTTTACTTTATTTATACAATTAAGGCTTGGATATTTATACTTTATATGAACAACGACTTTATTATGTACAATATACATAGCTCAACAGCGTCCTTATTCATGTTTAGGATGTACAATTAAATGAATTTTGTAAAAGCCTTTCTCTGGTCGACATCGCTTCGAGACAGTTGCTATATGTGTTCAGTAATATATGATACTATGATTACGCAAGTAAAATGACACCAAGTGGCAAGTGCGCTTGCGCAAACTCGTTTGAGCAAATGTCGCTCGCAATAGGCTTATCTTTTGGCATGAATATTGTAAAGAGATATTTTCTCAGTCGTTTTGACTTGAATTTTGCGTTTGATAATTATACGCCCCCGGTTTACCGCCATATTGGGTGTGGCATCGTGCAGAGGCTTCGCGCCTTCATGGCCAATTAAAGCCTCTGCGGAGGAGAAAGGCACCGGAACGCATGCAGGGCCGCAGATTCAATTCCTGCCAGGGACCTACTGTAAAGTTGCATTTTTCGCAGGGTTATTCGATGAATATAAATTATGCCGCATACCTTTCGCCGAACATAACTTCGGCCCTCGGGACGCATCCTCTTTGTAATAGTCTTGTTTGAAAGAGAATTCAAAAATTATTTGGAGTGTTATTTTTGAGCTTGTATCTTTAAAATTGCATCTTAATTATTATTGTGGTATTTCAATTTCTGGCCTGATTGTGAACTAATCCCAATTTCAAAACGTCAAAACAATGTATCCTACGACTCGGAAAAGGTCGGAAATCGAGGTTGTTTATTTACATTTACATGGAAAACCCATCCGGTTTGGAATTGTGCTAATGGTAAGCAAAATTTCGGATAGAAAATCCCATTCAGATTATGTGCTTTCCATTTAATAATTTCAATTGTTAAATCGAGAAGAGCCTGGAACTGGTGAAAAAATAAAAAATATGTAAATGGACAACATTTACCTGTTGAAACGTTCCAATCGGTAAGAGAGGACAACCTTTTCAAACAAACCGTTCATTCCGGAAAAGCTCCGGTTGGGCCGTCGAAATATGCTTGTTCCATTTACTTTCCGTATGGAATCACCGGAATTTCCATGTAAATGGTAAACAACCCGATTCTAAAGTCGAATTACCCCTACAGCGTCATTTGCACGTGCATGGGGCTAGGGGAGCTACTAAAGGCGGCTTTCCACTAGGCGGAATATTGCGCGAGGATTGGAATTTTTCTTTGTGTTTTCTATAATTATAGTTCCACCCGAGAAATCACAAGACAAAGAAAAATTCCGCTCCGCGCGCAAAATTCTGCCTTATGAAAACCGGCTTTATTGACCAATTATAGCGTGCGAGTAAAACCCCAATATTTTGAAAAATTCGAAATTGTTTTTTCTACTGGCCTTATTCAAACGAAATTTTCTACACGTGAAAGCGCTTGAATACAAAGTTTTCTCGATATGAAATGCAGAATGTTTGGCCAAGCGGTGAGTATAAAATATACGATTGTTTTGATTTGTGTAATGTTATGACAGCATCTGATCCCCCCGGTTAATTCGAAAGGTTATTTTGTGAGCATTTCAATTTTGGTTTGGGTTTTAAAGGGGGCAAATACTCGTCGAGATATTTCCATCAGAAGCAATTGAATCCCGAAAACAACGTAAATTGTTTGGTAAAAAAACTGCACAAAATTAACTTGTTTATATTTTTAAAATGATTTCTCATCATATGATCTTTTAATGTAAAATTGAAAAATCGCTATCGCCTTTACAGTTAGCTCACTTGCATGACTTTCCATATGTTTTCAAAATCGTGGCAAAAGGCGGGGGTTAACCCAAACTTTAAGCTGTTAATTCAGATAGCCATAACACATCAGGTTTTACTCTAAACCATGACAAACTATATATCATATGAAAGCTAATGAAACATAGATTCTGAAAATATAATTTATATTATCAATAATTACATTGTAACCCAACACCGGCTACCACATGCTGTGAGTTCCCCATCTTCCTTTGAGAAAAGATTTAAGACTGGGTATTGCATTAAATTGCTTATTTTTTGTGCCAAATGAAAGATTACAAGTGGTTTTCTTGGATAAGCATAGAATTTTTTATATTATAAAAGGAATTGACACAGTGGTTGGTCAAAGTTTGTGAACAAGAAAGTGTCACGTTTTGATTCATAACTTCCTTAAAATTAGACATTTCAAAAATCTCTATGCTTATCCAAGAAAGCTCTCTTAGAGCAAATACTAGTCGAGTTATCTTTTCTCAACTGTGAAAAACAGGTATTTGGAGAAAATCAGCTTTAAAAGTTGCCATGTCTTAAAAAGCGGAATAGGAAATATTTGGACTGTGCAAGTCATTATTTCATGCATTAAATGAAACAGGGAGTTGTTTAAAACCTTGCTGCTTCAAAACTGACTTCCTCAGCTTCATGAAGAGCCTCTTCCCTTTGTATTGGCAGGAAGGCGTGTCATTCGCGACGTTTCGTTTGCTTCTGGTTGGTATGAAAATCAAATTTTCTTAACCTCTTCTTGTCACGTACAAAGGAATTATGCCTTGTATGGTGACCAGCAGGTATGGAATGTCCCTCCATAATCATTTCTCTGCTTGCAGCACCAACTACGGAAATGGCAAAAAGCTGAAGCAACAGTACAGTGAACAGTGTGGACGCTGTGATGTTTATGCTTTGGACATCAAGCCGATATGGGTTGATACCAGGGGTTCAGGCATTCATTTGGGTTTTGAGGTTGTGCCATGTACCCAT
>CACRXK020015070.1:0-12539 GCA_902702795.2 Paramuricea clavata
TTGGAGCCGTTCACATTGTATTAGTAATAGTATAACTTCAACCATAAAAAAAGAAAGTTATTTGCAGCAAGTAGGGAAAGCTACATATTTTATGAAAGCTTATGGGATGAAGATTATTAAAAAATCGGTTTGGAAAAATATTTCGGTACTTACTGTAGCCAGGGGGGTGATGAATTACAGCTTTTATATGAATAATTAGCATAATTTTCATCATTGCATTAATTCAAATTAATTTACAAGGCCTAGAAAAATCTGGTTTATTTAAAAAATAATACAAATTAATTCTTGAGGATATAGTCAAAGCAGCTATAAATTTTTGTTTCAATCCAATTTGTCGTTTTGGAGAAATTGGAGTTTTATGAAATTGGATCGTTGTACAAAAATCTATAGCGGCCATCATGGATTTCTGAAAAACCAAAATTTCACACCCAGTTGCTTTGTTTTTATACAAACTATTATACATATATTCTAAAAAGCACTGAAATAGTCATGTTCCTACCTAACTATGATATTTTATTAGAATAGTCGCATGTTACACCTTCGTCTTGGTGTGATAATCTGCGAAACACACTCCTTCGCACATGAACATGTCACATTATAGACACTTATTAGCAGTTTTTGTGTCCTTTCTCTTTCCTTCACTTGTCCTTTTGCTTCCACAGACTTTACATATTTCCCTCTTTTCTCCTTTTTTTACACCACTTGCAAAGTGTTTCCCTTTCAATCGTGAAAGTGTGCTGGTGGCCGGCCTGGTCCTGAAAGTGGAACGAGGGCTACCACCAATGTGCAAGTCATGTAAAGGTTGACACAGGCAATAGGCCAAGCTAAGCCGCAGTTGCTTATGTACTACTGTACCTTACTGTCCTTGAACCTTCTGAGTTGGTGCACATCAGTGACACAGAACTCAAGCAGGGGCGGATCTAGGGGTAGTCAGATTAGTCACGCGACTAACGTAAGAAAAGGCATATAAAAAAATTTGGACTAAGGTTTTTGAATTTTTTCCCAGCGCAAACGCTTCTCTTCATTTCTGATCATGCAATCAAAACTACATCATTTTGCACATTGAGCCAGCGATTGAGTAGTCAAACGATAAGTCAAATAAGCGGTATTGAAATGAAAATTGACTATTCTGCATTTTAGTTCATGTAATTTGATTGGTCAAATTTGCTCAGATTACACATTACAGGCATGTTGATTGGTCAGACCTATTTTGACTAACGATTGCGCAATTTTGACTATTTTGACTAATCCTGCAAATAGATAGCAGCTTCTGATTGGACAATTTGCGCAAAAGAGTTAAAGAACATCTCCTCTGACTGGCCTTCTAATCTTCAATTTGGAAGCATTGTGCACTTGGTAGCTCTGTTGCAGCTGCTCTGTACAATTTTACAAGCAAATTATTTCGCTTTAATAATCTTAGTATATTTGTTGAACTATTTTCGAAATAAAGATTTCGAAAGGGTTATATCGTTATTTGTTACGATAAGGGATGCTTTCTGGTGTTCTTTGGAGAATATTTCAAGCTGATAAATTCGATGGATGCAAGAAAATTGTCTTGGCCGAAACTATGTGTTTATTTCTCCATTTTCTCGTCGTCTATATTTTCAAGAGATTAATAAGAGGTGTATGGCGATAAGGTAAAGTGGTTTGAATTTTGAACAATAAATCGTCGAATTGAACATACGATTTGCATAATTGTGCGAGGTTATAGGTCCAAAGTTTCATATACTGCATACATATTCATTTATATGTGTATAAAACTAAAACACCTCAAGTGGCAGAAACTTGATCTCAAATATTTGATCATGTTGGATAAAAAATATTTATTGTGTACATGCTTTATAGAGTATTAATTGACTGATAATAGCTATACAAATGTACTTTATAAAGATAATAATAATATAATCTTTGGTTATATTTTTTGATCTAATGCAACTGACAAATGCCTGTATACCTCTGTTTCCTAAGGATTGACAGGTACCAATGACCTATAAATTTGACTTTGATAGTTTAAATGTTTACAGTGCAAGTGTGAAAGGTCTATACAGTAGGTAACTTTTTATACAGTATAAGCGAAGAAGCACTACAGCTTGGTCATGATGCAAATTCACCAGGATATTATTCCTAACATACTGTAGGAAACTTAATTACTAGAAGTTACTATCGCAAGGAAAGTGCTGCCTCATCCCCAAGGGATCAAAGGCAGAATGCACAATTTGCTGAATAAGGGGCTATTTTTATGATCCCGCTTTGCCAGGATGAGATATGAGGCGGGATGATTTAGATGTATTTAAATAAGTCATGATGCACACTTCAGCAAAAAGACGTCATTATTTTCGAGAGATAGCAATAGTTACCACCTGTAAACTGAAAGGTTGTTCAAGCAGCAATAATCTTCTTGAACTACAAGATGCTCTACAACATTTGAGTTCTGTTAACCAGCATTTGAACTTTCGTTTAGCCTGTTGACTTATTTCAATACATCAAAATCATCCCACCTTCCATCATGTAAACAGCCCCTAAGATGCCTGTTCAGGAGGTAGGAAAAGTGCAAATTGAATACCAAACACCTTGCACAAAGTCAAAGGTCAGCTAAATATTCTAATTCTACTTTCTTTGCATGGCCGTTTTTATATGAATACCTTCAATGCTTATAACTTCTTGCTTTTGTATCTATAATAATAGTGTTAGTGGTGAAGCTAGCCTAGCAACAGGTCATGCTACGGTTTTTAATGTCTGCATTGCAGGTCTATTAGCATACCATGATCAGTTGCCATTCAAGCTTGCCACTCAATACTGTACAATAATACCATATGTATAAACAATAATGATACTTGAATTAATCCATTGGACATGTAGAATTTAATAACAATTTCATATATAGAAATACTAAGTCAGTTTTTGTCCCAATTATCGTTTTAATGGCACCTTCAAGGCTACGCCTATTGCAGAACAACTGAACAATCTGCTGATGGGGAGACAAAATCTACTTGTTGACATTTTGGTTTAATACATCAGCTTCAGAACTCAGATAACACCATTCTTTGTAATGACTAAAGCCCCGTTTACACTACGCTTAATTTTTGGTACCGTACCACTTTTTGGCTCTTGGACTACCTAAATAGGTAGTCCAAGAAGCAAGAAAGTGGTACGGGTACCAATTCTATCCGTGCCGTACCAAAAATTGAGCGTAGTGTAAACGGGGCTTAAGATTGTACACAGTCAGAACTGCAAAACTATATAATAACTAATAAGAAAGAAATTGTGAGCATTATCGAGAAATATAGTGTACCCTGAAATGTGGTGACACAGCCAGGTGAATATATGAATGAAGGCCGGTAGGATATTATAATTTTTTATATTGTGCTAACAATGAACATATGTCAAAGGTATATTTTTAGTCTGACCATCACACCTTGTAACTGCATGCTGGTATTAAAGTTAATATATGCAGACAACAATCCACACTGGGTTGATACAATGATAGGAATATATTTATTGCATACAGGTACAACATTCCGCGTTACATAGAGTTTGTGATGAATATGCTACATTTAAATATATAAAATCTCTCAACCTTGTAGTTAAACATTCATGGCCATAGTTATAGGTGCATTTTAATATTTAATATGTACGACTATGTATAGGCTGGTATAGCATGGTAAAAGTCAATAAACAGGATCACACTCACAGACATTTCTCACTTCTCCGGCACTATATTATCTCATATATTAGTATATGTAATGTTTTGGGCAAACAAAATCGAACAAATTGACATACCTCTAAAAGATCTCACTTTCTCACAACACTTGAATATGATAAGGCCAGTATTTACACAAAAATAGTCTTTGCTTCGCTCCTGGCCTCGTGTTTATATATGCCACAAATCCACAAACTCACAAAGCTGCAAATCGAAATATTTTTAAACGCCATTCCTGGAACGTCGTTCGCAGATCTCTGAACAAAGTATTCGGCAGTCATCGATTTGCTATCGTAAACTCCCAGGGTATGATAATGCTGCAATGTAAATTCCTTTCTGCAACGTCATAATATGACGTCAAACTGCCGACAAACACGAAAAAATCGAGATACGCTTCAAGTGTATAAAACTGTTGGCGGGAAATTCAAATGCGCTATAACACATCGTCAAGAATAGGGGGCTGCCTTCGGCAGCAAATAAATTTTCTGGAACATGAGGTTAAAGTTAAATATATCGGCTTGCAAAAAGACCACTCTCGCCTCCAACAACAATAACCTCACTCTTGTACACAACACTGACATGAGAAAAAACTTCCTGGGGCATGAGAAAAAACTTCCTTCATCATCAACCAAACTTAGCCTTTCAAGATCACCACCAGACCAGGGCTTGAAATAACAACTGATTACCAATCAATAATCAGCAAGAAATTGCTTATGATCAGCGGAGAAGTAGGGTTTTCAACCTGAAAAAGCAGGGAAAATCATGACTGCCGATCACCATGATCAATCACCATGATCAATCAGCATGATCGGGAATCTTGGGAATGTTATTTCAGGCCCTGACAGACAAACACCATGTTGATAGTATGTGCCTATATGCAGTATGTAAGCATAATGTAAGAATAATAGAATACTGTGTTAAAAACCTTGCCAATTATTTCAGTTAACTAGATAAGTAAAGTAATAGTCATTTGTAATTAATCTTTTGTATTTGAATCTACTGTGATTAAAATATATGTTTAATTAAAATGCCAGGTAAAATAAACTTGTTTTCAATAAAAGTTGGCTTCCAATGAAGCTGCAGCTTTGAAGCATCATTTCACTTGTGATGTTATACATTTTCATAGTGGACAGTATATAACAAGATGATGAATTTAATTAGATTAGACATAGGTTAGTAATAGGGGGTATGGGGAAGGGGATAAAGGGAAAAACGGGGCAATTTCACATATTGTCACCCATTTTTAACCAAGCTCCTTTTGCTATGGTGATAGGTGTGAGGTGGGTTTATGGCACCTTAAAACCAGATTGCTTATTTTAAGTGGTTTTCATTGTCACCCATTTCTAAGTTCTAACCAAACTCCTTTTGCTCTTGCAAAAGGTGTGAAGGCAAGCAATCTAGTTTTAAGGTGCCAGAAACATGTGCTTGTGTTCAGCTTTTTCAAGGAGCTGTCCTTGTTGGATCATGGTTTACTATTTTTGGTAAATGTGTTTCCTAGGCATGCTGATGAACCAAGGTATACACTGTAGGGCAAAACAGTCTATATATTACTTTATCATATATATGCTGAACATTGGCAGGTACGAAAACTATGTCATTTGCGCATTTGTAGTTTGATAAAATAAAATATCTATACTCCCACGAAAATTGGACTATCATCGTGACATCGAATGACGTCATGGCAAATAACGTCATCACGTTTTGCGTGTCGATGACGTCATAGATTTTTGACTAACGTGCGAAAAATCCTAGATCCGCCCCTGAACTCAAGCTAGTTTTCGTTGTCTTATCTTTTTGCTTGGATGTAATACTACGTCTGCTTTGTTTACAACTTGGTCCCGGTTCATCATCGGCAGTGGTCGACTCTGGCGAAAGCTACATTAGAAAGGACAACAGACATGATTACTTGTCTGAGCAATTAGGCTTACAAATTTGGGAGAACAATTGGGGTAAGATTCAGTACAATTTCAACCTACAATTTCCCCTGACAATTTATCACTTTCAGCATCACTGTCGTACTCAGAAAGTTCAGGGTAAAAAGTAAAAATATAATACTTGGAATATTCTATATATTATATGTCATCTATTTTGGCATAATATTAATTTATGTTGTCAACATTATATCAATTTGTATTTATTATATTTTATACCCAAGAATGACATCAAAATGGAAAGGATATAATTGTGACACTTACTTTGTTCAATTCTCAATCAAGGAAAATCATTGGTTCTCTCTCGTGTGCAGGGGCACTTGTGTCCTCGTATATAAGTGTTATATATTTGCCAAATTCATCTTCAAAATCTGTAACCAGTTCGTCGTCGGTATTGTTAATTTCAACAGCAAAATCGGCTGCCCTCTTCTTTGTTGTGCGATGTTTCAGCCATATCACATTTCTCAAAATCGAAATATTTACTTCAATAAATTGCAGTTTATTTCATCAAATTTCGAGCAAACTCTTGCATGTTTGGTATGCAAATAAAGCAAAATTATCCCAGATTGCATTGCAAGCATTCGCAGCCTCATCCACCCGCAAACCCGCGAGAAAAGGCGAAAATAGAACGGGGAGGTGACTTGGGGTCGTATACGACCCCATAATCATAAGCCGTTATAGCTATAAGGCAACAAATAATTTGTCAAGTCCTGCATTCTCGAGCTGGTTCTACGGTTCAGAGTTATCTCACCCAATACTGAACCTTTACCAACTTCATGAAGGAATCAAAACTCACTGGAAAATTTCCCTACACTACCCTGGTTATTGTGCAATATCTTTCCAACCTCATGGAAACACAAAAGTCAATAGCGTTACACTATAATCCCAATGCGCCATATAGTGGGTTCATGGTCTTGTTCCCCTAGCTTCAAACCCGACAGATACACTTTTAATCCGAAATATTATAGAGACCGGTGAACGATCCCATCACACTACATCGTGAAAAATTAAAGTAGCCCATTTCTATCGACACATTAGCTAAGATAGCGGCCAAGTACGCCAACGCCTGACTCGAGCTTAAAGATCTGCGTACGCCATTTTTGAGCGTTCTGGGGTTTTCTGGGTTTTTTTGTGCCAGCGCGCTAACCAGCATCAAGGCGAAGGACATGACTGTCAATCCTGATAATCTCATAGTATTCGTTCCTACGAGTAAGATCGATCGACCAGTATTGCAATGGTAATCAGGTTTTCATCGCACGAACTAAGGCACAAATGTGTCCACATGCTTTGCTTCTTCGTTATTTTCTTTAGCTAGCATTCACCCAAATTCAGTTGAGTATATCTTCAGATACCTCCAAGCTTCCCGTCGTGGTTAAACAGCAGCTGCCCTTGCTTCTAAACGTATTAGTTACAGAAGGTTACGTGAAATCAACAAGGAGACTCTATCTAGTATTGGTCGTGATCCCAAGCAGTACAGTACGCATAGTTTACGATCTGGCGCGGAGCGTGGTTCATCGTCCATACATGTCCAATACTGTCGAAATGATACAGATCGTGAAGCAGCTTCACGATCCGTCAAATTGGCACGGACGGTACAACCTCGTTCCCAGGGCTTTTCCCTTTTTGTTATTGGGAAGGCGGGAAAGGGACCCGGCACCGGCCGGTCTTCTATGTATTCTGATTGGTCAATGACATCTGTGTTGCAGAATGTATTTTCTTCATAGTCAGGCATTCACATGAATGAAGATTAGAATTGCATGATGTTATATAGTCTTAAATATTTAGGAGGGGTCTCCATTATTAAATTAAGAGATTAAAAAGGGGTCCGATGATATTTTGACATAAGAATCTCCCACCCCACCATAGGGTATAATGAATGGTCACTTAAAGTACATGCCATCTTCTAACTGGTTGGGCAACTTGCCCCTTTTGTGATGGAAAATCTATTCCCTACCTTTATCCCCTGGGACAAAAAATTCAAATCAACTCTCGACCTTGATAATGTGCAGATGGTAACAGCAAGAATTGAAGCAAACAAGCTTTACTGGAGTACATACTATTATTAGGAAGCATCACTTCGCACATGCATGCTAATTTGCTAGTCATGATTTTAAACGTAATATTTCTTATCTCATATAGAATTCTTAAGGTCTTTTTACATTTTACTGGAAGCAAACTGAGATGCATATCCAATATTTGGGTCATGTCACTCATATGTCAGTTTTGCAGCTTGCCAGCTTCAACAACATTTGGCTGCAAGGAAAACGTAAACAAGGAACAGTGGCGTGCTGGCAGGGGGGCCGGGGGGCCACGCTCCCCCCCCCCCAGCTGGCAATTCTTGGGGGGCGCAGAAATGAAAACGGGGCGCCGATTCTGCCGAATTTTGAAAATGAGTGGGAAAAAACCCATTTGAAAAAATATAGTTCAGTACTTCCACGGAGAAAAAAATGTGTTTATATAGGCTTATAAACAGACTGAGCGCATAGGCGACAAAGTGATATATTAAATTACAGACTATTTTGTCTAACCAGTATTGCTACCTCACACGAAATCGTTCATATAGAAACATGATCAGTGATCACACGCAATGTCGCATTACCGGAATATTGGTCAGGTTTCGAAGCGATCACGGGAATTATGCCCTTTTTTGCTGGTATTATACCCTTATATTATGCCTTTATTATGCTTCACGAATCACGAGAGCGGCGCAAATTAGATAGTTATGATAATGTAAAGTTGTGTACGCAATTTAGTTGTTTGCGCAAGAAACATCATGACTCATTGAGTAACTAAGTAATAAGATAATGCTGAAACGCACGCCTTTTTGGCAGCCAAGCAAGGAAACCTTAAGGTGCATGGTGTACCACTGACATCGACTTGCACCGATATGCAGATGAACTGCTCAACTTTGGAGAATCTTAGTAAAAAATTGAAGTGTTCAGTGATTTTTGATGAAGACAAAGAAGAAGAGAAAGATTCTGATTTAGAGTCCTGTTCTGAATCTGAAACCGAAGACCACGAAGAAGAAACGGGCAGCGAGTCAAGCGACGACGGAACTGCTGAAGAACCAAAGGACAAGGATAAACCATCATTTCTAGAAGCTCTGAAAATTTTGTTGAATCCTGATTACCACCTATTTGATGCATTTCCAACTCTTTGTAAAGTTTACGCGATCGCAGTTGCAATTCCAATCAGACCCGTACACGTTCGTCTAAGTCTCAAAAAAAACTTGAAGCGTTGCTACTTATGACCACTGAACGGAAGATTTTAATGTTATTGGAAAAGAATCAGATTATTACCGCCTTGGAGGTCTGACATCAGAATTGTCGAAGGTGCTTATATTATATGAAAATGTTTAGAAATGCTAGAAATCGACAATCGTTATTGAAACATTAAAGACATTGGAGAACATCAATCGATCGATATGGGCAATATTTGACGTTATCAACATTCGATACAATACGTGATATATAGTACTAACTATCAAGTGATGTACTGTATAGAGTATTAACCTTGTTGTATGTTTTGACAAAAAACATGACAGACTCGTATCAATTTTTAATGCAAGCACACTTTTTAGTAAAACATTACAAGTTATTAGTGAGATCGGCGTTTAATATAAATCAAAATATTTTATACAAATATACTCAACGAGTAACTTTATTTCTCCATAATTAATCTAAAATAAAGATTTCTAGTAAAACTGATACCGTACTAATTTAAGTACTACTACAAAATTCTAACCAAATTGCAAATTTCGACACGTTATAATCTCGTTTCCTGACCATCAGATTTCTGTCAAATCTTCCCCCAAAGTCCAGGAAATGGCATTTCAGAGACTCTAAATTTAAAAAATTTCCGGGGGGGCATGCCACCGGACCCCCCTAGGAATACCTCGCACCTGCGGCGCTCGGCTCGTGCCTTCGGCCCTCGTTTATCAAGCGTTACATTATAGGGGCGCATATTGGTTGATAGCTCACTGGCCCCCCTAGAAAAATAGTACCCAGCACGCCACTGACAAGGAAAGAGCATATAACACTTCATCTGTGTTTAAATATCAATTAATAAATATTCCAACCATTGGCACTTTATAATATAAGTGACATTCAACAATAGAGCAATAACATATACAGTATATGCAAAAACATTTCTTTGAATCACTGTATAAAATATTCCTCATAAACTCTCTCCACGATCGTCGCACAGCAGAGTCTTTGGAAGGGTAAAACCAAGTTTAACATATACCCAGTTCAAAACACTTTCCGTCTCCTCTTAGGCGAGTAATGTCCAATACAGGCATCTGATGTCTGATGGTGAAGATGGTGTACGGTGGTGTATGATGGTTGAAGTGTGTCAGATGGTTGTCAGATGGTGTATGATGGTGTATGATGGTCGAAGTGTGTCAGATGGTTGTCAGATGGCGTATGATGGTCGAAGTGTGTCAGATGGTTGGCAGATGGTGTATGATGGTGTAGGGTGGTTATACGGGGAAGGGCTGTCAGATGGTGAAGATGGTACAGATGGTGTATGATGGTCGAAGTGTGTCAGATGGTTGTCAGATAGTGTAGATGGTGTATGATGGTCGAAATGTGTCAGATGGTTGTCAGATGGTATATGATGGTGTATGATGGTCGAAGTGTGTCAGATGGTTGTCAGATGGTGTATGATGGTGTATGGTGGTTATACAGGGAAGAGCTGTCAGATGGTGAAGATGGTACAGATGGTGTATGATGGTCGCGGGGTGTCATTCGCTGTAGGATGCTTATATTAGATATTACATTGCTATATTTTATACTTACATACACTTTAGCCAACTATGGTATGTGTATAAAAATATGTTATATCTAACATTGCGGTTCTCGTGTGGGACGTAATTCAAAGTATTTGGCAAAATATATATTTAAACACATTTGACAGACATGTTGGACGTAATAAATAAAAATATAATGTGAATATATCACGTTGCGGTTCTCATGTGGGAAACGCAATTTAAAGTATTTGGAAAAATATATTAAAACGCATTTGGCAGACATGTTGGAGGTAATGAATAAAAATATAATATGAATATATGATATCTCACAATGCGGTTCTCGTGTAGGAAACGTAATTCAAAGTATTGGGCAAAACATCACATTTGACAGAGATGTTCGAGGTAATAAAAATTGAATTTTGCTGAACATATCGCGCGGCGTTGACAGAAAAGTCTTCATTGTAGGCTTTTATTTCTACAAGCAACAGTTTCTTACTGTAATAACACCAATTCGGTTGGATAGATTTACTGTATAGGGGCGTCATGTTTGAACTCTATTGTATGTAAGGGAAATAGACGACTAGTGTATAAACCAGACACAGTACTAAAATGCGGTGCCCTGCAAAAAAAATTTCTGGCGTTTCGCCTACAAGTAAACTTATATAAAATAATACGCTAGATGGGGCCCCTAGATTTCTCCTGTTGGCTAATACATGAAGTTTCTAGTGAGGGAAAAGTGAGCGCGCGAGGTCTGCGAGGACCCACCATCGAATTTTTATCGAATTTCTAAAGCTTTTTCATGTGACATGTCTAATGTTACGCTTACATTTGTTTTGGACTTTGGCCACTGTCAGTTCTATATTTTTTATAAAGTTTTGGTTTCTTAGTGTGATAAATCTGTGTATATAGTCTATATAATGTGGTAAATGCACCTAGCAGATATGACTTGATATGAAATCGCACATGTTAAATTCTGTCACCTCTGATTGCCCTTTAACCCCTGGTCTTTGCTACTTCAATCTTTGCTACTTCAATATATATTGCTTCTTGTCCTTCTTTTCAGTTCCATTTGCAGCTCACTAGTCGCTGCGAGCATAGGCTGCGAGTAATCACTGTGCTTGATATAATTTGTACTCTTTACTGTGGTTCTATTTGCTTTTGATGCCCGCAGCAACCCCTACCTTGCAGGTACCCTAGTTTAATATTTAGCACGCTACATTCTCCTGTCGGCCGCCAGTTGGTCCGTACGTTAGAGTCGAAACTGCGTTTTAAAGCCTTCAAAATAAAATATTTTGGGCTCAAAATACTATCAAAATGAAGAGAAAAGTGAGACGAATCCACTGGCATACGGCCGAAAACGAGAAAACCCAACAATTCCGAAGTTATCAAGGATCAAACGGACTGCATTTTTAAGTAGTTTAGTAATTTTGAGCGATTTGTAAACAATACAACTGCACATTAAAAGCTTCAAAATATAATATTTTGGGCTCAAACTACTAACAAAATAAAGAGAAAAGTGAGATGAATCCACTGGTATACGGCCGAAAAAGAGAAAACCAACAATACGAAAGTTATCAAGGTCAAATGTATTGCACTTTTAATTATGTTTAATAATTTTGAGCGATTTGTGAACAATACAATTTCGCTTGTCTTTCAAAGGCCATAAATCGCTAGAATACTGTAGTTTAGTAATACATTTGACATCTGTGAGTATAATTTCTTACACTGGATCGAACGGTGGTATTTTTGTCCTTATTGGGCGCATAAAACCAGAGATACGACGCAGTAAAAAGTCAATCGTGAGAGTTCGAGTTGTAATTCGAAAGAAAACTTTCCTCGAAAAAAGGAATTCGGAAAACGTGAAGGATTATTTTGAGCGGCTTTTGTCTTTCAAAGGCGACAAATACCTAGAATAGAAGTCAATTTTGAAATCATATTTTCCACCCGTAAACACAACTTTTCACGCTGATTCGAACAGTGGTATTTTTGTCCTTGTTTGACGCATAAAACCAAAGATAAAGCTGTGCAAACTGTCGATCATCATGAGTGTACACGATTAATAATAATTAACAAATTCCGAGCACGTGCAAGGAATTTTTGGTAGGCGATTAAGGAAACGTATTATGATGGTGTATGATGGTCGAAGTGTGTCAGATGG
>CACRXK020015071.1:0-12535 GCA_902702795.2 Paramuricea clavata
TTCTGTGGTATTCATACTTGTATACAATATGTAATGTTTAGCTATATGTGTATAATAAAACTGCTGCTGCACATACAATGATTATCCATATATTATCCGCTGCTAACTCTACTCCATCGGCTATCTTCTGGAATACAGGTGGTAGTTCTATTTGATTGTTTACCAACTCACTGATCCGCTTATCGAGTTTTCCTGTTGTGTCACCTACTTTCCATAATATGTTTCTAGTTGAAGCTACCAGTCCTATGATTATAGCTGATGATGAAATCAGAACAGCTGATAAGATGCCTGCATTCTCCCTTGCCCATAACCTGAGCCTCTGCAGTCTCCTACGATCATCCCGTTTAATGAGATCCCTCTTTTTCACCTTATCTCTTAAGTTGAGAAGTTTATTTAAGTTTGACTCTCTTTGGTAATCATTTGATAGCATTCTAACGTACCTCAGTTCTTCCGACTTTTCCCTGAAACTTTCTTCGTCCAAACTGGATAGTATTAGTTCATTTAACAGTCTGTCTCCCCTATCCATTAGATCATCGTATGATAGATTAGATAGGTCAGGGAATTTCTCAGCTAATTGCTCTCTCGTAAGGTCTTCACTTAACATTTTTCTTCTCCTTAGTTCCTGTACGTAATTAATTTCCTCGTTAATATCCTGGGTCTCCTCAGCGGTTTCACTTTCCCTAAGATCCTTGTCGAGGTATGGTAATTCGCTATCTAAGGCTTCTATATCTATTTCTTCATAGTCCGGATACTTTTCCCTCAACTCTTCCATTCTCCGGTCATCGTATTCCTCCTGGTGTTCCTCCATAGCTAATTTACTTTGTGTAATAATTATATACTATTAAGGCCGCAGCTACAGCTAGTACCCATAAATTAGACGCTAGCCAGGCAATTCCTTTGGCTCCCCAGGATAGCGCTGTTGCAACTGCGTTCAGGATTGGAACTAGAATTGGTCCTGCTTTCTTTGCTAAATTTGCTAATGCTTTTGCTACTTTACTAGTGGTCTTTGCTGTCTTAACAATGGCTCCCCTAGCATGGATTAATAGGGCTGTAATTAAACTAGCTGTTGACACTGCTATCCCTACAAGTCCCACCTTTTCCTTTCCAACCCAGTCTATAAATTTACGTAATCTAGAAATATCTTCCAACTGTGCCTCTCTTGCTTCCTCTACTACTCTCTGCTCTAGTGTCCTATCCCTAGCTTCCTTTAGACTATCAATTCTTTCTATAAGAGCATTGTACTCAGTTACACCTTCCACAGAGCCGGCTTGTTTCACGGTTTCATTAATAGCTTCGTTAAAGTAGTCAGCTTGTATTTGCAACGCTCCATTGGGACCTGTTCTACCTTCTATGCTTGATCCATCAGGTGGGTTAAGAACACCTCTTAGTTCATTGTTTTCTTGCATTGTTAACCCAGGAAGATCTCTTAATTTTAC
This sequence comes from Paramuricea clavata, assembly GCA_902702795.2. Classification (NCBI taxonomy): domain Eukaryota; kingdom Metazoa; phylum Cnidaria; class Anthozoa; order Malacalcyonacea; family Plexauridae; genus Paramuricea; species Paramuricea clavata. The sequence goes on from CACRXK020015071.1 coordinate 1,437, forward strand.
ACTTATATCTATTAACTCAATATTCTCACGGTCAGCGTATTCCTCATCACTGGTATCAAATTGCGGCTCTTCTCTAGTGTCCTCATCACTTCCAATTATATTGTCAGGATTCGTAGGTACCTCTTTTATTTTCTTTATAAGGTCCTTGTATTCTCTTAATGCAGGTGAGTTCTTGGAGTACACAGGTTTACTGGTCTTACCACGTTTCATTATTTGCGTCCCACTTTTATCAATACCTTGTTCACTTCTAAATACCAACACCTCCGTGCCATCATTAAGCGTTCTGACAGATGATCGTTTAATGAGTTCCCTGACATATTTATTCTTAGGGTCTAGTACTAGTCCCTCCTTACCCTTGATAACTCTCGCGACAGCTTGAACACGCTCCACCTGGTTCTCAAAATCTCTCTTTTTATTTTCTGTTGAAATCTTATTTAGTTTCTCTAGGCGGGCTTCTATTTCGTCCCAGTCAGCGTCAAATGATTCGTTGAATGCATCTAGTACGTCTGGAAGTACATTGTTTGGATCTTCTACAAAATCTACTCCCGGGGTGGTTGTGCTTCCTGATGGACCTGAAATGTTCACTGTACCATCATTTCCTTCGGTGAAAGTTGTTTCTTCTATTTCAGGTCTCTCCATAAGATTCTTCACATAATCCAGTTCACTTTTAAGATCAGTTAATACTATAGGATCATCACCATACATAGCCTCAGCCTTCACCCCTATATCTAACCTATTAAAGGCTGTCGTTAGGTCATCATAATCAAGGTCGTCATATTGAGGATAACTTTTTTCTACCTCCTCCAACTCAGTATCATCGCGGTCATCGTAGTCCTCCATAATACCTTAACTTATGTTAGGGACTTGATGTCTCCAGCTGGTATCCAACTGTTAAATTTGTCATCATAACCTAACCACTTAATGAGAGCCATCTTTTTACCCTTCACTGTTCTTCTTCTTAGTACTTTCTCTATTCTGAAATCTGGTTCTCTTCCTTCAGCGCTATACAGTTCTTGTTCATAGAATCTACCAATTATTGGTTCATCAGCACTGTCTTTTATTGTGTACGTGTTTGGATGGCCGTGATACACTTCCGTCACAGTGAATAACTCCTCTGTGAAGTTTGCTTCGTACCCTTTTGTGAACACTGATTTGTACTTTGAGATCCTGACACTTTCTCCGACAGCAAACTTTGGTTCCGACGGCTTGCCTAAATTGTGACTAAAAAGTGTCTTCCATACTTCAGTCCAGTTGGACTCATTTACACTGTCTGGTGTTGTTTTAATTGATCTGTTCACTGAACTATTGTAATTATCAGTTAAGTCTTGAAGAACGTCTAACCATTTATATGTACTGGCACTGTAGAAGTACTTCCACATTAGAGCCTTCAATGTTCTGTTAAATCTTTCCACAACTGCGGCCTTTTTGTCTGAGTAAGTAGAGAAATATTCAATGTTATGTTTATTGAGCAATGATTTTACTTCTTTTTAATGTAAAACTCTGTGCCTTGATCAAACTGGGCGAATTTTGGGTATTTACCAAAACGATTATTAAATTGCTCTAAAATGTTACTGACTGCGTCCTTCATTGATGTTGCGTTTTTCCTATACACTGGTACTGTGAATGCGTACCTACTCAGTATTTCAATGGATGTGAGAATCCATCGGTATCCCTTGTTCTTGTCATCATATTTTGTCATGTCAACTAAATCCATTTGTAACTGCTCACCTAAAGTTTGAACGTACGTCTGTCTGAACTTATGTTTCCTGAACACTTGTCTGTACCTAGTGTATGTGTCCTGCTCGTTTATCCATTTCTTGACCTGGTTTCTGGTTACTTTAAGTCCGTCTGATACTGCTCTCAGATATAGTTTCTCTGGTGTTTGGAATCCAGTCTTAGGATTGTAGTAAATATCTCGTAGTCCCTGTTCTTTCATAATATCATCGTCCATCTTATATTAACCAATGTAAGCTTGCTACCGACTACGTTAGTAGACGCTACGCTGCGTAGCTAGTACTCAAGGTACATCTCAAGTAGCACTTCACCTATATTAATAGGTTTCCCATCTTGATCTGTCATGTAGAATACAAGTTCTGAGAAAGAACCCCTGACTACAGGAATTCTGCTTTCTACATCGATGTAGCTAACAACTGAGCCCAATAACGGTCTGTCAGTTGGAATTGTAACGCTTGTTATTACATCACTATGTCTTCCCCAGGTGTTAACATTAAAGCTGTTATTAGCTAGATTGCAGTGTATATTTACACCTCGTAGACCATTATTAAAGTCAACTTTGCTATCACTTGTTAAACTCCTTCCTTTTAGTAAGATCATAGGATTATTAAATCTACTAAAACCTAGCATTGTTAAAAACCTGGTTTCTATTGTAATGTCCTGCTTTACAGCTTCTATTTGACATCCTGCCGTTTCAGGAAAATATGTTAGTTTAACACCATGTCTCTCAAGTAATTTTCTCATACTATCAAATGTATAGTAGCCCTTGCTGACAATGACATCGGATTCCCCGTCAGCTGTTTTTACCTTGAGAATAGTTGTCGGTCCTGTTATATTGAAGTATTCCCAGAACACTGAAACTCTCTTTATGAAGACTGAATTATAATTACTCGTTAGAACTGAATTCTGTAATGGCATAATAGTGTGCGACCCTTGAAGTAAAACTGTAAACTTCATCTTAATAACATACGTTAGGTTATTAAGAATGATACCAGGTGGAGGAGACGTTGGGAAGTCGCCTTATAGGTCTTACCAAGATTATGAAAAAAAGTATGGAAAAGAAGATGAAAATGATGTTGATCCTATTGCTGGTAAAAAAGCTGAGAATGCTGAGAGGGCTAGGTTTGTCAAAAAGTACCCTCACGCTGATATGAATAGGTTTAGGTTTGAAGCTATGACTACAAGTAGTGGTGATATTGGAGTTGTAACATGGTTTGTGGACTTAGATGGCATAACTTCATATGACATTAGGTATGGCGGCTTTCTGAATAATAAGGAGTTCACATCTTATCTTACTGGTACTAAGGAAATTATTATTCCTGCTCAGTTTATTTCAATGACTGACATGAAACAGCCCCCGTTAGAAGTACCAGGTGAAGTTGATGGGTGGCCTGCAATGTGGGCCTCCGGAAAGGGAACTGGATACGGGGTAAATTCTGATGACACGGTTGATGGTCACAGTTACTTTCCTAAAATAAAATGGCCTAAGGATGTTAACAATTTTAAGTTGTATGTTGACGCTACAAGCTTCTTTACTACAACAGGTGGTGCAGGTGGATTTCTACTTCCAAGTATCTCAAGTCTGATTACCACTAAGGGTGTTGATGTAAAGTTTGATTATAACAAGCCGTATTTTGCTGCACTATGCGGGGCATTTATTGCTACACATCTTAGTGGAATCACAACTAGTCATATGACTCCTAGTAATGATGTTTATCCTATTACTAGTGTTATGGACTTTCATGTTTACTATACCGGGTGGCGCAAAAAAAAGTTCACGCGTTTGATTTAGTACAGCGAAAAAACTATAAGTGTTACGTTCCTCAAATAAATGTTATCCTATACAGGAAGGCCTAACTTAAATTTTGATGTATAACACATGCATTTTTGTTTAGTATTACCCAAGATATTGGTAAATCAATTTGAATATGCAATTTCAAAACGTTCCAAAATTAGCTGAAAATAGCCTATTAAATACGAGTAAAGGAATTAACGATATATAAAGAACACAACGGCAGTAAATAACGCGTTTATCATGGAAAATTAAATAACTATATTCTTGCACGTGTGACCATACTATCGAACGAATTAACGTTGGATTTATTTGCTGGTCAAAGTTATGGCAATCCGCAATAATCGCTTCACGAAACTGTCTCAAATTGTTCGGTTGTTGATCTAATTTAATTCCCTGTAGCTATGGGACATGGAATACTGCGAAGCAATTCTTAATTAAAAGAGCCATCTTTTTCGAAATTTTGTTGCTTTTCAAATGATAATAAAACAAATAAATAAATAAGGAAAATCATTCGTTACACGTTTCAATTCAAATTAAATTCATACAAGCGAATATGTCTGACGAAATTCTAAAATTTATCAAAATAGTTTAATAGGCCATTTTTAGCCAATTTGTCAGATTTTCAAAACTTCGTTCCAAATTTTATTTGGCGATATCCCAGTCAATATTGCACGTAAATAAACATGCTATAGCTCAAAATTTAAGTTAGACTATTATGAATACAGCTACGTTTATTTCAGGGATGTAACCCTTAAAGATTGTTCGCTGTACTAAATCAAACAGTTATACTTTTTTTTGCGCCACCCGGTACTATCAGAAAATTTGTGTACAACCCTGAGAGGCTGAAACCATATTTAAGTAGGTTGGGTCCTGTAAAGAGTCACATTCCAGTTGTTGGTAAGTGGGAAAATAAAACTGATACTTATAGAGTCACCTATGATAACGGACTTGAGTATGAAAAAGCAAGCTGGCTTAGGAAGAGAGGTAGTGATAGCAATCCAGTTAGGAACGTTGTTGCGTCCCCTATAAACTCAGTCAATGGATTTCTAATTAAGATAAAAATTAGTTATGAAGAAAGGGTTTCAGTAAGTCTGGTAGGTAAGTCTGACTATAGAAGGTTTATTGCTGTTAACAACCTGGTTGTTCCGAAGAATATTACTGAAACTGGGCTACTATTACTAAATGAGTCAGTGCAGGCGTTCTCGTATTCCGTACTAGGTGCACAAGCATCGACAAGAACTCCAATTGTAGGTGAGATGGGAAAGTCATTTTCTACCCAGGTGAAGTTCGGTAATATTGTTCACGATTGTGTTGTACAAGCGGATCCCGTTGTAACTCTATCTAATATGAGAACGGCTATCAGGGACACAAATGTTATACTTAATACAGCCATTACACCTGGAATAGTTCTGGTTCCGTCCAGTCTAATCATTCTAAAGAATCCCGTTCCTGGATATAATAATATTCTTGTAAATGCTTCTTATAATATGAAGCGTGGAGTTAACACTAAGGTAAACTATGTTGGAGTTAAAAAGCCTGATCCTCCTAAGAAACAGCATCAAGACACTACACCAGTTCACCACCTTGATACTATTCACGGAACTAAAAAAGTTCCAGGGGGTTCTACAAGTACTAGGCCCCGGGGAGGTTCTGCGGGTGCTGAGACTCAAGTTGTTCCTATCACGGGGAATAGTATGGTTAGTACTAATGAGTCTTCAGGAGTCAGTGCTATTGCTGGAGCTGGAATTGGTGCTATAGTTGTATTCATTCTAATGAAAGTTGCCCTGTAAACATTATGTATTCTATAAAATGGCTCTCTATAGAGGATACAATAAAGGAGTAAATAAAGTTGACCCGTCAAGTGGTAGTGTGTTTGATAAGGATGGATTTACCATGAAGGGTGACATTGAGATGGATGGTAATGAGGTGAAAGGTCTGGGTGCACCTACAGATGATACTTCTGCGACCACAAAAAAGTGGGTGGATGATGAGATCATTAAACGGGCTGCTCTTACAATTCAACCAGCAGTGTTTACAATGACTGGGGATATTAACATGGGAGGTAATAAGATAATTAATCTTGATAATCCTACTAACCCAGGTGATGCTGTTAGTAAGAGTTGGGTTGAAGGTAGTCGTAGGCATATACATGTAAGCCTACCTGGTCTTATTCTTACAAATGATCTCAATATGTCAACCAATGAAATAAAGGCTTTAGGTGATCCCACAACTGGAAAGTCTGCTGTTAGTAAGGACTGGGTAGTTGGAATGCTAAATAGACCTGTCACTGGACTTGATATTGTTGGTGATATTGATATGAAGGACCATGAGATTAAAAACTTAGCTGACCCCACTGAGGACCAGTCTGCTGTCACAAGAAAGTGGGCTGCTGACAATAACTTTGTTAAAAAAGGTGGAACTATGCAAGGAGATGTTTCCATGGGAGGCTGGAGACTATTTGATATTATTGACCCTAAACTTAGTAGTGAAGTTGTATCTAAAGGTTGGGTTGAAAATAAGATGTCTACAGTTCCTAGTACCTCTGGTTTTACAATGTCAGGTGATCTTCAAATGGGCGGACATGAAATTAAAAATGTTGGTAATCCCACTACTGACCAATCTGTTGTTACAAAAAGGTGGTTCGACTCAAATAGGGGAACATTTTTAAGGCTAAGCGACTCTTTCCTATTACAGAGTGTAACCGGGCCTATTAGCTTCTCTAAGGCCCCTAAAAGTTTCTCTGATGGGTTAGATTCAGCCAGTCTTGTAAGATTTAGCCAGCTAGTTACCTATCTTAAACTAAACGGTCTAAGTGAAATGACTGGTAATCTTAAGATGGGTGGAAATGAAATTGAAAATATTAGTAATCCTAGTGTTGATACATCTGCTGTTTCCATGGGGTGGGTAAAAAATAATGTTGTCACGCGTGTGGGTGGTTCTAAAAACAATATGACCGGCACCTTGTGGATGAAAGGTAACAGAATACGTGAACTCGGAAATCCTGAGTATCTCACAGACGCTGTAAATAGAGGGTGGGTTGAAAATAAGATCTCTGGAGGTAGAAGTAAGCGTGAGACTTACAGTGGACTTACACTTTCTGATGACCTTGATATGGGAAATAATGAGATTATAAAATTAGGTGCTCCTACAACTGATAATTCTGCTGTGTCAAAGAAATGGGTCACGGATCATGTCAGTGGGAGTTCTGTTAGTAGTAGTGGACTTACTATGAGCGGTAATATTGATATGGGTGGTAATAGTATTACGGGGCTAAATAGTGGCTCGGTTGGGGATTCTAGTGCAGTTTCTTATGGAACTATGAGCAATTGGTGTAAACAGTTCCTGAAACGTGATGGTGGTGTTTTAGCAAGCAATCTAGATGTTAACGATTTCGAGTTAACTAGAGTTGGTGACCCTACAACTGACGGTTCAGCTGTTAATAAAAGGTGGGCAACTGATGAGTTCATGAGTAGTAGAGGTGGACTGGTAAAGGGTGATTTGGACATGGGAGATTCAAGTGGTATTCTTGATCTAAAGGATCCTGTAAATGATAAGGATGCTGTTAACAAACAATGGGTAGAAAGGAATTTCCTTAAACCTTCCACTGGACTTGTACAAGCAGTGGCCGATAAGAGATACGTAAGAATAAACCGTCATATTCACGCTGAGTGGATCTGGGGTTATCGTGGTGTTTCAGTTGCAGCAACAAGGTACTATGCTTACTGTCACGACCAGATTCCACCTTCATGGAGAACAGATCCTATTAATAATATGACAGACCTCAACCTTGAGTCAATTACTATTAAATCAGACTACCCACGTTTTTCAACTATTCAAAATATACCACTAGCTCTAATTCTATGGGCTACTGTATGGGAGAAACAATCTAATGGAAAATTTACCCAGGTTAAGAAGGAAATCGCTCTGAGAACAATAGACTTAAGAAGACTGTCACACACCTGGTTTAATGGAACTTACACAACTACAGGTGGAAGTACAGCTTGCTACGTTTTCAAGGGTAATAGTATGTTCTATTTAGGAGCCCAGGTTGAGTTGGTAGATAACACGCTGGCTTGGTGTATTATAGTTAAACCTGAACACTCAATGCCCACTGGATCGAGTATGGATATGTCCTTTTGCTGGTCACTCCGATATTCGGGGTCAGGTATTTAACATGTGGTCTATCATAAGATAAGATGTCAAGGTGGAGGTCATGCTTCTCCTGCTTAGGTAAGATTTGTGGTTGTCGTAAGAGTTCTAGTAAGAATGGAAAGGTTGGTGATATAAATTTCTCTGTATCAAATAATATTAACGTTGACGTCAACACACAGAACAACAAAGATGATTCAAGTAATGTGTTTGACCCTAAGAGCTTCGGCCCCTTGAGTATAATTAAATATAATAATAAAGATTTAAATAATAGATAAAAAATGAGGTAAAAAAGACCACTGAAAAAATGGCCTAGAAAAAAATGGTCTAGAAAAAAATGGGCCCGCGTTCTTTGGGGAAAATCTGGGAAACCGCTGACCGGAAGTGGGGTGGGATCGCGGGCTGAAAAAATGGTCTAGAAAAAATGGTCCAAAAAATAATTCCAAAAAGTGGTCTAGAACCCTCAGTTCCTATACTACTCAAGTTGAAGCCGGAAAATGTAATCTTTCTTCAAGGCGACTCGTTTGAAATTGAGAAAACCTTTACTGACGAATTCCTCAAGAGCCTCCCTCATCCGTGGGTGTTCATCGAGGATGCACATGCCAATGTAGACAGCGTTTTGGAGTACTTTCATCGATACCTACAAGAAGGGGACTACATGGTTGTTGAAGATACTGGCCCTCAGTAATATTCCTAAAGAATGTGGTATGTACATGGGGAACGAAGGCGTCTATGTCGCAATGGGTCGTTATTGGGTCCAAAGCAGTTGCAATGTCTTCGACAGTTCTTGCACGACTACGAGGAATTTTACGCGGTCGACAGCTTTCACACACTGATCTGTTTGGTTACAACTGCAGCTGGAATTGGCATGGATTTATACGCAGAATGAAATAAATGGCAATTACAGTATACTAATGAGTAGTGTGAAATAAATTGAGTAACACATTCAGAATTTTTGAAGCAGATTAATTAGCAATGACTTAGAAATATATCAAACCTTGACAGTGTTTTTTTATCTATCTTTATGTACCAAAAATGGTATACGTATTAATGTTATTGATTAAATTAATATTTCTGTTAGCAATTGTTTTTTTGTCACTCCCTTCGCTGGATCAGCATACGGCCATTGCTGCAGGCCTAAATTCTAAAGTTTATAAACATTATTTATGCCGAACTGCCTCAAGCCCCAGTCACGGATACCTGATTCGCATCGGAGCGAGACGAGCGACCTCAACTAAGACGGTTTTTGGCCTTTTACAACTATTTATATTTGAAGTCTTCACTATAATTGTGTTATATTAATTATCATAATTTTGACTGCTAAACTCCCCTTGAAACTGTAAAATTTGATGTCGCTCCGATGAGAATCCAGACGGTATCGTGTGACTGCCGGGGGCCTCAATCACGCAATGCCAAGAATGTTTGTAGATCAATAGATAATATGAGTATCACTACAGGGGGGGGGGGTGAATAGGGGTATACAAATCCGCCGATCCGCTTAAATTTAAAGCAAAATCCGCGATCCGACAATGGTCTTGTGTAAATTTGAATTCGCTAAAAGCTCTACTGTGAAGTCACAATCCAGGAACCGAACTAAATTGCAAGCTAAAACCACAATCCGAGCCAAAATATTAGATAAATCCGCAATCCGCTGTATTAATAAGATCCGCAAATCCGTGTAAAATATTCACCAGATCCGAAATCCGAACAAATGTACACCCTTTCAAATTCAAATTAGCCATAACCTTTTAAATATTCGTTGCTCTGCAAAAAGTTGTATCTTGTCTTTGCTATGTATTGTATTGCATTGCATTGTATTGCATTGTATTGCATTGCACTGCATTGCATAATATTCAATTTTGTTCTGTGCGATGTAGTTTTGTTTTGCGATATGTTGTTTTGTGTTTTATTCTTAAAATTTAGCAATTTTTAAGGGCCCACAGTAATTGGTGTATACTGTTGTGGTGTCCCTGCCACTTGTTTGGGGTAGGGATAAAACGCTGAAACTGAATCGCGGAAACGGAAACTGAAAGCGGAAACTGAAATGGGGGTAAAACTCTGAAATGGGGGTAAAACGCTGAAATGGGGGTAAAACGCTGAAATGGGGGTAAACCGCTGAAATGGGGGTAAAACGCTGAAATGGGGGTAAAACGTTGAAATGGGGGTAAAACGCTGAAATGGGGATAAAACGCTGAAATGGGGGTAAAACGCTGAAATGGGGGTAAAACGTTGAAATGGGGGTAAAACGTTGAAATGGGGATAAAACGCTGAAATGGGCAAATTTAATCGAATTCGTTGTTTGCTAGACCATTGCGAACACATGTAATTTGCCTATAAAACTGAATAAATATAAGAAAGAAGTTCCCGGTAGAATGACAACCACAAATTTTCGAAGAACGAATATAATCTGACAGTTTATCTTTCATTAATAATGTAATCTACAATTTTCTCCATATAACTTCGAACTCAACTTTTTGTGATAGCATACTATCTTCACACTGCCATATGGCTGGTATTTTGGGTGTAAAATCGGCGTCACAGGAATTTCCCGGGAATTGTCAGGACACGTGTCTAAATCGGAAAAAACGTTTTTCTTATGCCTACACGCGTAAAAATCATGAACTTGTAGTTGCAATGTTGATAAAAACAGGTTGCAACAATAATGTGCTACGCCTATTGTTCACGAATGTTAACAATATTGTTCAGCATTGTTGCACCCCATTCAAGATGAATAATATTGTTCAATGTTGTTAACTGTAAAAAACAGGTCAGCATACAGTACAGTACGGTACAGTACGGTACGGTACGGTACGGTACGGTACGGTACGGTGCAGTACAGTACAGTACAGTACAGTACAGTACAGTACAGGCAGTACAGCAGGCTCAGCGTTTTTGGCCGTGTAGAATTGAACAAACTAACTGAACAAACTAAAAACAAAGCAATATCGACATCATGCCACGTCAAATTTGAGCACCAAACTCTCGTAAAAAGCGCACATGTTCTGGTGTTAAATAATATGGCAGCCAATTTGGTACAGTTACGCAGGCAGGGTTAAAATATGGCTGCTTCATCTTGAGGCAACTCAAATTTACATGGAAATATACATTTTGTTCTTTGAACATCAACTGTCCATCAGGAGTATTAGGGTTAGGAAAACCTCTATTCATACGTGTAATAATCGTCAAATCATACGGTGGACTTGCGATAATCCCGCCGAGTTTTAACGATTGGGAACACCCAAAACAGGTGCGAACTAAAGGAGGACAACACTGCAAAAGACTAAGAACAAATGTTCCTACTGGAGGATTGACAGCGGTAGGTAATGGGACCTGTTGGGATCCTTGTGGCGTTGCTGACGCTGACCGAGGCGCATAAACTGGCTGTTGCATTGACGTCATATAACGTAGAAAAAACTATCCT
>CACRXK020015072.1:0-11999 GCA_902702795.2 Paramuricea clavata
GTAAAAAAAAGTATCTTGATATATTAAATATACTTTGGTTTATAAAACGCGTACATGTAATAGACTGTGTTTACACAAGGCGAGATTTCGTTTTGTTTGCATCAAAATGCTGCCTCTCTAAGCCCTCTACATTTTGCTGTTTACAAGTTTATATTCCGATCGGTTCGAAATTACCAGAACCGACAATTTATGAATATAAACAAAAAGTATTCTCGGCATGATCTAAATTTTGAAACAATGTTGATATAATATGCAACTACGGAGATTACAAAGTTGATTTTGTGGCTTGTACTTTCGACAAATGTTAAAGCTATAAAACCCGTTCGATTTTTGCTTCGAGTGACCCAACTTTTGAATTCATATGACAGCTGCATTTTGTACAAATGGCGTCAAAATGCCAAATTGCATATATGCTAAATTTCTGGATCACAAGGTCAAATAAAAATAATATACAAGAATCTTAAGGTGCCCACTCGAAATAAAATGAAAAGTATATATATGTGTATAAGAGCTTTTCTGGAAACCCGAAGGTGACAGCTATCCTGTTGGCTTTTTATAACCCCGAAATTCAAAGCGTTTCCTGCTTTTAATAATAATTCGGCAAAATGTTGACCTCTCCTTACCAAAATGGCTAAACACCGGCTAAAAAACATATTAAAGATTACAAATCACATATGCCTGGAGGCTTGTAAATTCTAAGTGCTTTTCAGCGAGTATGCATTTATACAAATGACATAAACTTTCTGTATATTCATCAATATTATCAAGTTTATATGGGTTCGTATGTATCGTATTTGAATGCATATATACGAATGGTTTTATTGCCCCAAACGTACCTCTAGAAGAAAGCTTTCTTGTGTTGATAATCTTGGCCGCATATTCGACTTTCGTCTCCTTGTGAACACATCGTCTCACGACGCTAAAAGCCCCTCTACAAAGAGTCGAATATAAATTGATCTCTTGCCGTCTTTATACTAACTCACGCCGCTCAAATCCCCTACGGAAGATTAAGTATTAATTCTTTTCTATCTAAAGCATCGTATACTCACTTTCCGAGCTCCTCTTTGAGGTCAAAAGCTTCGTGAAAATTGTTCGTTTGTAAATTCGAAGCCATTTTTAAACGCTATATTTGTGTTCTTGCAATGAACTCGGTCACGTGACTAACACACCTGTTACACCCTTTCTGCCTGTTTAATCATCGGGCGGATCAATATTGCGGGCTATTGAATCGTAAACGTGTATACAGGGTGTATCAAAATAAACGCAATTCATCTTTTGTGCTTAATAACTTTCGAAATACTATTTCTAGTTAAACGCTTTTAGGCTTACTTCAAAGCCTGTTCTTTTCTCTTTCAAACAAACTATTATCCTTGTCTCCAATGCTAGTAATAATTGCACAGGAAAAGATTTAGTAAAACCTATCATTTTTGGTTGCTGTTTAATTATGCAAGTTTACTATGTTATTGTTTAGTCGGTTTAAATGTTAGAATTTTCTTCTTTAAACTTTAATGTTGTCGTCACTACATCTGGAAAACCACGTAGGAACAAATTAAAAGTATTTTAAAAGAGACCAGGTTGTTTGAAAATCCTAAACGAATGCTAAAATCGTCAAAACATTCTGGTGTCTGAGCCAGAGTGTCATCGAATTACGATGTAATGTAAACAGAAATTATAGCAAGTTGATGTCAGTCAGCTTAGATGGTCCAAGCCAAAATTATATCGCATTTGAAGTTTCAAACTGTGTTAAAAATAGTGGAAGAAAAGCCGTAATTATACTTATTGTTACAATCCATTTATTAAAATGCAACATTTTTTTTGTTTTAATGAAAAAATCAGTTATTTTCATGAGAACGATTTGTTATTCCATCTCAATTTTTTTAATCCCCAATCCCAATAACGTAAAGTATTATTACCCACGAACCAATGAGTCAAATTTAAGAAACAACCCACTGTTAGAAAGCTGAATGGCTACGCTTTAAAATGAATGTAAACTTTAACGTTTTCGTCTATTATTTGTTTAGCAATTTACATTTCAGTCGAGGATTGCGCTTTTTTTAATACACCCTGTATATCTTGTAACAAGGTTGATGAGGCCAACAGACTCGCAACAAGTTGTTCCAACAAGTCTGATATCGTCTGCACGTAACAAGTTAATGATGAGAACAAGCTCGTAGCAACTTGTTACGAACAGCCTGTATTAGTCTTGTTGGAACAACTTGTAGTTATAGTAAGTCTGTTCCCGTCATCAACCTTGTAACAACTAACAACTCGGTGATACAACAGTATCATGACTGTATCGGACTTGTTGGAACAACCTTGCAACAAGTCTGATAATATCAACAAGGTTGTTACAAGTTGTTCCAAACTTGTTGATAACTTGGGACAAGCAGTGGGAACACAACATGTTGACGGCTTGTTGACAGACTTGCTATGTGATTCAACGCGAGTTTATCCCGACGTAGAACGAGATACAAGCATATTTAAGAAAACATAATACAGCCACCTGTTAACTTAAATAATCGCCAGTCTTAAGTGTCCATTCTTATGCAATATAGTAGATAAAACATAAATAAAGAATTTTAATTTAAGGATCATTCTATTTCTAGATTACTGTTCGTTCTGGTTCATTTAGTATTTTAACATGGCAAAGACTACAAAATAAAGTGAAAGAAGGCGCTGGCTACGTATTGTAAGTAGAATGAACTAAATATTTATACGAACAACTATATAAAGGCCATGTCGTTATATTGATAGTCTGTCAAGATATGATTGTCTGGAAACCCGACAAACTTCAAAGGAACAAAATAGGAGACCTTTGTTTGATGTCGAACTGTACTTCACCGTGCACTACAAATCCTTTGTCTCAACTTCATTGATTATTCATTGTGTCTGCACATTTCATCTCAGCTATGCCTATTGAACGATCACTTCAGTATACGATTAACATAAAATTCTGACAAAAACACAACATAATGATGAACCAGGCGGGAATCGTAATCGTAGTATAAAGATTAATGCCCAGCATAACGTACGCAAAAGAGCCACATATACAATAATAAAGATATAAAATTGATTTAAGAAGTACTAACGTTTCGTCATTGTCATACTATATTCATTTACTCTGAAGATGTCTTAGGTTAAAGACGAAACGTTAGTACTTCTTAAATAAATAGTTTATCATATCTTGATAGATAATGCCTATGATTTCACGACAGAATTTTTGCTGCAACCTGCAATATAATTTTTGAGCTTCATTATGTCATCTAAAAAGTCGTAGGAAAATTATGAGCATGGTTCATGGTTGACGCATCCATTTTGTTTCATCCCTTAATTATGTAAAGGTATCGACATAAAGTTAGTTTAGTTTAGGTTTCCTCCTGTAGTAACACTGAATCAATAAGAAATGATCCTTACTGGACCTCTAGGATGAACAGTTTAGAACTGATAGAGCTATCCAGTATAAATAAAGTTAGTTTAGTTTAGGTTTCCTCCTGTAGTAACACTGAATCAATAAGAAATGATCCTTACTAGACCTCTAGGAAGAACAGTTTAGAACTGATAGAACTATCCAGTATAAATAAAGTTAGTTTAGTTTAGGTTTCCTCCAGTGTAGTAACAATGAATCAATAAGAAATGAGCCTTACTGGACCTCTAGGAAGAACAGTTTAGAACTGAGATGTCATTTCCTATAAACAAAGTTAGTTTAGATCCTTACTGGATCCTTAGTTTAGATCCTTATGATCCTTACTGGACCTCTAGGAAGAACAGTTTAGAACTGATAGAGCTATCCAGTGTAAATAAAGTTAGTTTAGTTTAGGTTTCCTCCTGCAGTAACACTGGATCAATAAGAGATGATCCTTACTGGACCTCTAGGAAGAACAGTTTAGAACTGATAGAGCTATCCAGTATAAATAAAGTTAGTCCAATAATGTCTTTAAAACTTATATAGTATATTATTTTTGTTTATATGAAATGACATCTCTTAGAAAGAAAATTATGACGAATGTTTTGAAATTTCTTATATTAACAAGCACACTGCTAATTTCATGGAGTTTGGCGACAAAGAACAATTTTCGCGGGAGCGCAACGTCTTATGGGATACATTTGGAAGCGAATGGCTTGAGTACAAAACTCAGGTACGACCTGCCGTCCGCCCGTGTGCAGGCTGCTCCATCAAAGGACTGGAAAGTAACGAATAATAACGCTTACATAACGTCACTTTTAACACCGGTTGCCATGACATTATATGAAACCCATCCGAAATTTGATATGCAGGGGACTTGGCCCGAGTACAAAATCAAAATTGCCAAAGATAAGAAACCAAAAAAACGTGAACGTTTGTTGCGAAAAAAGTCCTCGCATAAGTCGAAAAAGATTAGACACGTAAAAACGCACAAGTTGTAATAAACCTGCAGTAGACTTGTAGCAATGCTGTTCCAACAACTTGTCAACAGGATGTGTTCGCACTGCTTGTTCCCAGCTTGTTGACAACTTGCTACAAGGTTGTTGAGCTCAACAGACTTGTTACAAGTTGTTCCAACAATTTGTTATCGTCCTGCGATTCAACAATTTGTCAACAATTTGTGAGTGACAATCTTGTAGCAACTTGATGAAATAACAGCATTGTTACAAGTTGTTGGCAAGCTTGCTACAAACATCTGTTGCGAACACATCTTGTTGAAAAGTTGTGAGACTTTTACGAGTAGTGTGGAAAAGCTACGATACGAATGTTCAACAGGCAACAGGATATGCTCGGGAAACCGTTTAAGTAGGTTCTTTTCATTTTAAACTGGTTTACACCACAGTGTTTTTGTTATATATACGAAATACAATTGTTGCACGACTGTTGTTGATTTTTCTTTCGTCGAGACATTCCAGACAAACGGGTCAATCTGTGGACGGCAAATGAATATGGTATTTTGACGAGTTTGATTTCAACATGCTGACGTTACGAACACGAGCCCGTAGTCCCACTTCTTTTCTGCACAGCGGACATTCCGAACAGTCTTCACTGGAAACTTCATGTAATCCTACATTATCTCTTTTCTGGTGAACCACCTCGTTCAACTTACACGAAGTAATCTCAGGAAAATCTGCTGACGATGGGATTGCTTGATCCCTCTCGATGATTGGATGGGATTTCCCGCCAAAACTGAAAAGCCCGTTGCGGATATTGTACGCGTCAATTAGGGACCGTTCATTATTTACACCCGGGGTTGGTACCGAAGAGATATGGGTTGGGTAATCAAGTTTTTGAGTAGCTCATGGGTTGGGTAAAAAAATTTGTGGCTGTCTGTCAGCTATAAAATAAAACCGAAATTACCATGCATTGGAAAATATGAAGAAAAATGTGCACAATACATTCTGTACCAAAGTAGACTATCAGTGATTGAGGAAGGACTCTATTATTGATCAGCAGGAACGTGGTTCCATTGACACACTCAGTGAGTTTGAGTCTGAGTGAGCTTTTAAAATTTAGGCAACTTGATTTCTGTCACCACATAATCTTGTGTGTTTAATTATTAAGTACAGTAACACATGGGTTGGGTAAACATTATTTTGACCAATGTTGAGGTTGGGTAAATAAAAAAATTACAGTGTTTTTCGCTTCTCTTCGCTACCAACCCCAGGTATAAATAATGAACGGTCCCTTAGTGCAGGAAACCGGTTTTTCCGGAGCCAGGAAACCGGTTTTACACGCTTAGTAATTACGTCATTCTTCACAGGTTCCGAACATTTACTTTCAGTCGGATTGTCCGTAAATAAATCCAAATATGGCAAACTAGGTCCAGGCTCTTCGCGGGGACTAGGCCACTGGTTTCCAGTCTTCAGGCATTGCTCGCCAAAGGTCGGGCGAATTCGATACCCAAGGGGTTTAAAACCCGCGCAATTTTTACTGGCCAGGGGCCATGTTCGGGTATTATATGAAGTGACGTTTTTCTTGAAATTACTAATACAGGCAGCCATATCTTTCGTGGAATAATTATTGTAGGAAGCCATGCTTTTCGTGGAATATTTTATGAAGTTTTTAGAACTTAAGCTCGGCGGATTAAAATGCTTTAATGTGGGAGTATTAATATTGTATGAATTTGGTAAAATGTTTGAAGAAATAGGAATATTTAAATCCATAATATTTGACGTGGGCAATTTATTTAAGATGGGTAAAGTTGTCACAGCAATACTTCTCGATAGTTTCAACATTGAATCGCATTCTTTCTTGTCTTTTGGGCAAGTTTGTATGTGGGACAAGGAAGAGACAATTTGGGACGTTTCAGTTTTGGATTCATTTTGCGGTGATGGAATCTCTTTCGAAATTTCATTGGAGACCAACATGATTTGGTCATATCATTTACCTCAATGCTCCAATGGATATGCAGAATTTCTAAAACAGGAAAATTTTGAAAATTTATTAGTAATGGTTTCGTAATAAAAAGGACATCTAAACTAAATCATACTGGATAGCTCTATCCCTTCTGAACCGAGTTCTAAACTGTTCTTCCTAGAGGTCCAGTAAGTGTCATCTCTTATTGATCCAGTGTTACTACAGGAGGAAACCTAAACTAAACTAACTTTATTTATACTGGATAGCTCTATCAGTTCTAAACTGTTCTTCCTAGAGGTCCAGTAAGGATCATCTCTTATTGATCCAGTGTTACTACAGGAGGAAACCTAAACTAAACTAACTTTATTTATACTGGATAGCTCTATCAATTGTGTATTTAAGATATTACAATAATTTAAACTTACGTTATAAGCTATTAATTCCAACGAATCCAGGTGAACTCGCTTTCTCTAGCAGGCAAAACAATAGCATTCTAGCCAGTATAGAAATCGCTGGTTAAACTCTTGCAGAAAAGGGCTATCTACCACATTCTTTCCATGTAACAGAATTCAGTAATTGTGCGGTGTTTAAACTGTAACTAGGATATGATACACGCTTCGAAATAACGAGTAATTTCGTATTAAACAAATTGTCACCATGGTAAAAAGCACGAAAATACAATGAATTAATTTACGGGCAAAGATTAAAACTACAAACAAAGCGTTGCGATAGTTAATGAAAGGGCTAATTGCCACCGATAACAATTACATTGTGTTGCAAAAGTAATTAGATCTGGCGTAATATTGGTTAGATTAATATAAGAACTTAGGGCCTTTTCATATGAGCCGGTCGCTGGGAAACTCACTTAAAAGGACGAATTATTTCTGCATGTGTTAATATATCCAGGCTTGGTTTAAACTGTTACGACTTTAACCATGTCTGTTTTGATCTATTAATGTTTATATCTTGTTTGTACTTTCCAACTAGGCAACTATATGCGGTTCAATACATTACAGATCAAAATCTGCAAATGCCCATTCCGGTCGGGTGCGATGAAGCTTTCATATGTAAAATCTTACCCCACTTGACTTGTCACCTAGTCGGGCGCCATTGTTTGTCATATGAACACAAATGAAATTTTATATGCGTTGACAAATTAAGGCCATGGTAAAAATGTTCACATTTAAATTGAACGCAATTTCTCTGTATTGTATATTATACATTCTGAACGAGATACATCTATACGCAAAGTACAAGCAGAACGACGACCTTTTCGAGCTTCTTGCTTACTATAAGCCCGTTTACACCTGCAATTCTTATGCTGCTATTTCTAATGCGATGTTTTTCTTCTTATGCATGTCAACGAGTAGATGGGTTACGAATGTTCGGAGCATATGGGCTGTTTATCATTTACATGGAAAACACATCCGGTTTGAAATTGTGCTAATGGTAAGCAAAATCCCATTCGGATTATGCGCTTTCCATTTAGGGTGACTGACGGAAGGCACTGAAGTATTTAATAATTCCAATTGTTAAATCGAGAAGAGCCTGGAAGTGGTGAAAAAATAAAAAAGATGTAAATGGAACAATATTTACCGGTTGAAACGTTTCAATCGGTAAGAGAGGACAACCTTTTCAAACAAACCGTTTATTCCGGAAAAGTTCCGGTTGGGCAGTCGAAATACGCTTGTTCCATTTATTTTCCGTTTAGAATCACCGGAATTTCCATGTAAATGTTAAACAACCCTGTACTCTCATCTGAATATTCCTATATCATTCACTCGTTCACATCAATCAAAAGAGAAAAATCGCACCTCAAATCGCAGCCAAAATTCCAAGCCTTAAACATTGAGGTGCTCTTTTTATTTCTGTAGCGATTTTGACGTCGTCAAATTTGCATCGTGAAATACAACTAACAATGTTCCTCATTGCGTTATGTTGAATTATTGAACAAAATTGAAATTAGTTTCAAATACTTTGTTTTTTATTTGTATTTTACACTAACTATGCGTCATCATCACCTGATTGTCCTCGTCAATCTTTTATGTCGAAGGTCCGTGAAGTACAAGCAGTCTTTTGATTCTTCTGGTCAACGCGTCGATAAAACATGAACGAGAAGGCCCTGCTCCGTGTGCCTGTAAATATTGGAAACAATTGTTAGAACACGTGAACGCACAAAATTAAATATCAAAATATCTGGAAACGAAAACCCCCATACAATTTCGCTAGTTTCCGGGTATGTTTTGATAAATTCCGATGACTGGATGTTTAGTCAAGTCCTAGGACTGGATGAAGTTTTGATAAAGTCCTAGGACTGGATGAAGTTTGATCAAGTCCTAGGACTGGATGAAGTTTTGATCAAGTTCTAGGACTGGATGAAGTTTGATCAAATCTTATGACTGTATGAAGTTCTGATCAAGTCCTACGACTGGATGAACTTTTGAACAAGTCCTAGGACTGGATGAAAATTCTACATAGTTAAAGTGTATTTAAAAAAATATACAAAGATAGCATCGATTGTAAAATATCACATCATATGTTGTAGTCATTAATAAATTTAATGTTGTCAGACAACAAAATATAATACAGAAAAATTCTATCATACCTTTTCAATATCTCTCAGTTTTCTAAGGAACGTGTCAGTTAAACAAGCAGCTGCTTCAGTTTTTAACTAAACCATAACAAAACATTTTTGACGTTAAAATCTTCAGTGGGGAAAAAACGCCTATATATGCTGACAGGAACGTTCATTCTGTCATTAGAATTCACTGGATCAATAAGAGATGATCCTTACTGTACCTCTAGGAAGAACAGTTTAGAACTGATAGAGCTATCCAGTATAAATAAAGTTAGTTTAGTTTAGGTTTCCTCCTGTAGAAACACTGGATCAATAAGAGATGATCCTTACTGAACCTCTAGGAAGAACAGTTTAGAACTGATAGAGCTATCCAGTATAAATAAAGTTAGTTTAGTTTAGGTTTCCTCCTGTAGTAACACTGGATCAATAAGAGATGATCCTTACTGGACCTCTAGGAAGAACAGTTTAGAACTGATGAGCTATCTAGTATAAATAAAGTTAGTTTAGTTTAGGTTTCCTCCTGTAGTAACACTGGATCAATAAGAGATGATCCTTACTGGACCTCTAGGAAGAACAGTTTAGAATTGATAGAGCTATCCAGTATAAATAAAGTTAGTTTAGTTTAGGTTTCCTCCTGTAGTAACACTGGATCAATAAGAGATGATCCTTGCTGGACCTCTAGGAAGAACAGTTTAGAACGGATAGAGTTATCCAGTATAAATAAAGTTAGTTTAGTTTAGGTTTCCTCCTGTAGTAACACTGGATCAATAAAAGATGATCCTTACTGGACCTCTAGGAAGAACAGTTTAGAACTGATAGAGCTATCCAGTATAAATAAAGTTAGCTTAGTTTAGGTTTCCTCCTGCAGTAACACTGGATCAATAAGAGATGATCCTTACTGGACCTCTAGGAAGAACAGTTTAGAACTGATAGAGCTATCCAGTATAAATAAAGTTAGTTTAGTTTAGGTTTCTTCCTGTAGTAACACTGGATCAATGAGAGATATTCTTACTGGACCTCTAGGGAGAACAGTTTAGAACTGATAGAGCTATCCAGTATAAATAAAGTTAGTTTAGTTTAGGTTTCTTCCTGTAGTAACACTGGATCAATGAGAGATATTCTTACTGGACCTCTAGGGAGAACAGTTTAGAACTGATAGAGCTATCCAATATAAATAAAGTTAGTTTAGTTTAGGTTTCTTCCTGTAGTAACACTGGATCAATGAGAGATATTCTTACTGGACCTCTAGGGAGAACAGTTTAGAACTGAAAGTATAAATATACAAGTATAATCCACTATAAATAAAGTTGGTTTATATATAGTTTAGGTTTCCACGTGTGGTAACTATTTTGCATAAATATAAGGCTAGTTTAGCGTAATTCAGTTTATGGAATAAGAACCCAGTACAGTAACAATGACTACTTCCACCGAAAAATAAAAAATCTACAAGCGCATACTGACCTGAGCTAGCCAAGGTCTAAGAACTCCACTGATGAGATACTTCAACACGCCATGATATAATTCTGTCGTGGAAGAGAACTCTGATGCAGCCTCGGACAACTTCGTTAAGTTTCTACTCGTCGGATAACGCTGTAGACAAAAAATATGACAGAAAATTAAATTTCATTTCATTCTTGCAGATAGAAAAATAAGAACTACAATGCAACTTTGTAGCAGTGTTTACAAAATTATTATTTTTGATTTACTCTTCTTAATGTGAGATGATCCTTACTGGACCTCTAGGGAGAACAGTTTAGAACTGGTAGAGCTATCCAGTATAAATAAAGTTAGTTTAGTTTAGGTTTCCTCCTGTGGTAACACTGGATCAATAAGAGAAGATTCTTACTGGACCTCTGGGAAGAACAGTTTAGAAATGATAGAGCTATCCAGTATAAATAAAGTTAGTTTAGTTTAGGTTTCCTCCTGTAGTAACACTGAATCAATAAGAGATCAGTATAAATTAATAAACACAGTTTAGTCAACAGCATACGAGCGCGAAAGGTTGCTGGGAATCCCTAAAAAATTAATGAATTTTCATAGCGATTCCCAGCAGCCTTTCGCGCTCGTATTCGACTTTTCCGCTTTGCTCGGGGACAACCTTAATTGAAATAGCTGTATACTGAACCTCATCTACATATAGGAAGAACAGTATAAAATTGATAAAACTAATCAGTGTAAATAATGTTGGTTGGTTCTTTTAGATCCAGGAAGAAACAATCAAGAAACACAAGGCTCTAACCAGTCCACATAATGAAGTGAATGGAAATTTCGAGGGTAAAAATTTACTTACAGGTAAACTACGTGAAGCGTTCCTCTTTTGAGTTCTTAAGTTAATTGCAATTTTCCTCATTACCTTAGCAAATTTGCAAAACTCCCTTGCAAATCCCTTGAGGGAATTTGCAATGTTCTTAAGAGCAAAATAAATTTTCCTCAGTTCCTGTTAGAAGTTCTTAACTTCCTGTTACAAGTTCCTAACTTCCTGTTCTGTTCTGTGCGTTGCAATTGGCCAACAAAAATAATCCACCAATAACAACGCTCAGAACAGAACAGGAAGTTAGGAAATTAAAACAGGAAGTTAGGAAAATTTGAAAGGAACTTTCTTTGCGTTGGAATATTGCAACGGCCGACAGGAAAATTTCGAATTCCCTCAAGGGATTTGCGAAGGGTTTTTCAAATTTGCAAATCTAATTTTGAAAATTCCAAATGAGTTAGGAACTCAAAAGAGGAACGCTTCACGTAGTTTACCTGTAATTAGATTAGATTTATAAACTTTACAGTATTTACCGAGGGTAAATACATTATGGGCGCGTTCCATTAACACGGTCAAACTATTGAATGAAACACAAAACATTTGGGCTTTGGACCTATCTGACAGAAAAATTTAGATAACATTAGAATGAGGTCCATTTTCGCTAGATATTTGAGAAACATAGACCAGATCTTTCCATTAATACAGAGACAAAAATTTGGGTCTGACCAAAAAGCGCTCTATATATATATATAAGTCATACCCAGTAGTTTTCATAATCTACTAGAAATAGAATACTATAATTACATATTACAATAACTCTGTGTTAACAATTAAAAGGAGATTTTTTT
>CACRXK020015073.1:0-12532 GCA_902702795.2 Paramuricea clavata
CAATGTGCAAAAACTGATCGAAGTTTATATGCTGGAGTCTGATGTAGTTTTGATTGCATGATCAGAAATGAAGAGAAGCGTTTGCGCTGGGAAAAAAATCAAAAACCTTAGTCCAAATTTTTTTATATGCCTTTTTTTTACGTTAGTCGCGTGACTAATCTGACTACCCCTAAATCCGCCCCTGGGCAAGGTGTAAACAAGTCCTGATTACTCTGATTCAATAGACCATATAGTGCATAGACAATACAATAATTTGCGACATGCAATCCGAGATAACGCAGATAATGCACCACGCCGTTTGAAACTATCTGGACTGTAGCTTTTGATCGGCATGTCTGTTTTCATGTAGTAACACTTTATCATATAAAAAGTAATCGCATATAAAAAATTAATAATTGCATATAAAAATAAGACCTAAAAATTAAAAGTAAACTAAATGAACACGAGCTAAAATTATTATTTTGTTAAATTATTAAAATGTATACCCTCAAGCTTTTTCACCCTCAAATTTCTACCCTCGACAATAAAAAAAATAATATATTTGTAAAATACGGCCTCCAACTTATTATATACGACTCGATAAAACACTCCCATGCATGTTTTAAATAGAACTTTTAATAAAGAACTAGATAGCTTTTATTAGAGATATTTTTATGTTGTAAAATATTATGATCATTGCATATGTTTTTAGTCACCTGGTGAAGTGGTTACACTGTAGTTCTCCCACTTTTGCAACTTTAATATGCTAAATATCATGCATTAAAGATACCTTCATTGCCGTATGTAAGCATACGTTAAAGTAGCTTTGCGCTTAGTTAAGGCCCTGAACCCGGAGTGAACGCCTGAGTAGGCGTCTTGTTAACATTATTCCAACACCAACTTCTGTAACAATCCGACCACGCAAGTTGGATATTTTAGAGGATATAATGAATGACCTACCACTGGTGAATTTAGATGAACCATTGTTATGAAATTGCATTAAGCAGCCATTAAATCCTATGTGTTTGGTTAAAATTCATGGGGAAGAGATGCTTGGTCATGTTGAAAGTATTGGTGCAGAAGGTGGAGTTGCAGACATGAACAAGATTGACGAAATTCAGCAGTTGACCCAATTGTTGGGTGTGCAACAGGCTACTGGTGATGCTAAATACGTGAATGATTCCAGCTCTGATTAAGAAATGACATGGACAAGGATTCTGAAGGACAAGGATTGTGGAGGAGACACATTGTATTCTGTGAATTAAGACAAGGAGTGTGGAGGACAATTTGTATCCTGAGAAATTTGTTGTAGTTGGTTCCTGGCGAGAACAAATATACCAACAGGCTCTTGTGATAATCATGTATAGATAATCAAAAAATCTCAAGTTGGAGTTTAAAGTGAAATATAAGCAAGAAATTTTTAGTTGAGATTTCCATATAATTAAATTTATTCCTATTAAAACATCTGCTATTATTTCAGGTAAATATTTGATACTATAATTTTACCGTTCCTTTTTCAAATAAATAAATGTTTTCAAATTCAATTTGCTGTGTTTGTTTACTGCAGTTATGAGTGAGTTATCAAATACTTTATCTTATAAAGTATTTTATCCTACTTTATCTTATAGTCCATCTTGTGCATATGTTCTTAACACTGTTTTAACTGTTGCATATTTAGAACAGATGGATCCAGTATGAAATGGTAGGGAAGATGCTCTGCCAGCTCTGGTGCCGAGTTGTGTCGGTTATGTGCGCCGCCCACCCATCAGCTTACTTGACTACAACAAAGCATTGCTTGACTACTGTATTTCAATTGTAATTGTTGTTAACAAACGTAACAACATCATCATGTTGTTACTCAAATTACTCATTATTTTTTCTCTTAATATTTTTTCGCTTTATCATGAAAATATTCCCCCCCTCCGCATACCCTCTGCCCAGGGCTAGGTGGGGTGTGCACACCCCCAGTAAATTCATCCATGATATTTAGTGGTTATAATGCAATGGTCATGCACAATTGATGTTAATAAAATGCTTTATTCAAAGTTACAATATACTGTATAAAGTAAATACTTAAAATTCGTTGCAAGATTTTCATGTCACGAATACGCTTACAATAAGAGCCTAAGGCAAAGTATGAAGTATGCTGCTTTTACTGCAATGCCACATATGACATATAATAATTTTAAGTACAGATTATTCGAACTTCTTGTATAACCTGAGAAGAACAACCAACCCACATAGTGCATGCATAAATGGAACTATATGTACATGTGTGCATGCTGAATTCCCTAGCCGGGTGTAGCCTGAAAAGAACAATATTACCAACATACTATCTACATGTGTGCATAATAAATATGTTTCTAAGGCTGGTATGGGCAAATTTATATAACAGGTTGCTCTTATTTTTCTGGTTCAATAGTTTCATTGCTTGAATCAGTTGAATAGATCATGAGCACAACTTTGTTAGATTAGATGTTATACCATTTGCCAGAGCAAGATGTAGGAATAGTTTGTTCAATAACAGTTCTAAATCAGCATTAAATTCATAAGTTCAAGTTGAACTTTTCCCATACTTTGGATCAACAATATAAACAACATTGCCATCATTGTCAGATTCCATTTTCACAAAATATATTCGAATTCTATAAAAATAATGGTAAAATACAGTGTATTTAACTTAAATGCAGCAGTTAAACTCAAGAACGGTCGACATATTATTACATTCCAATGCTCCGAAATAAAACAAAAATAATGACTTGTACAGTAATTTTCCTCGCGCCATATAATTCCCATGCGGTCGACTATTCCCGCGAGCGGCGACAGAGTATACCGAAAATGCACCATTTTCAAACCGCGATTACTCGTCAGTTTGATTGGGACAATTCATTTTTTAAACTTCTCATCGAAAGAACAACTCGTCCTTAATACGATGGCGTGTCTTTTATTTAATTTACTCATTTATAAACCCAATTGTCCCCAGGGGTTTTGAAAGCCACTTTTTACACTTGTGCATTGACCCAGAAAACAGGTCGATACAAATTGCGATTAGCATATAACTAAACGTTGTTAGGGACTGGTCATGAAGTATGTGTAATGGTAGGGGGGGGAATAGGCGAAGTTGGGTGGGGGAGGGGGGGAGTATGAAACAAATTATCTAAACTTTGGGGGTATGAGACAAATTAGGACATTTGTGGGGTGGGGTACGAAACAAAAAATGAGTGGAATACTATGTCATTTATTAATAAAACTACAGACTTTTATAATACAAAATACGTACAAAAATCGAGTGTATGTTCCTAAATTTTCCAAGCCATAAATTGCAATGTAGCACAGTAGTATTTATGAAAGTGTCTCGATAGGAACCTATTAGTTTGACATGTCTGCAACCTGAACAGTCTTTGATTACGTTATTTTACCGTCGGGTGGCTCCCCTGCTCGTTTACATTTAGAACGATTTAATATTGAAAAAGATATGAAATACGTCACGACGTCCTGTTGATATAACCAAAGTCTACAAATATCTGAGATCAGCCTCTATTTTAGAAATATAGCCTGACACAAACCTTAATCCGATCGCTTTCCACCCACAGCAAAGTTTATATTTAGTATCCATTCAAAATGTCGCAGGAGAAATTTGCAGCTAACTGGAGAGCAAATAATTTCGTGAGTAATTTGTTTGTTTCACAATTTTTTAATTAATGAATTGGTACCGTGTTTTGAGCGTTTTTGTATAAAAATTGGTATTAAGATTTTGAGTATTGTTTTTCCCATTTTCTAGATCTGACCCAGATTTTCACCAAGGGCATATAAATAGTATTATTGTATAAAGTATAGTGTTTATAGAGATTGCGAGCACTGATAACAGTGATAATCTCACATGGGAGATTATTTATGATAATCTCACAATCATGTGAATATTATCGCTTTTCAATTATCGCTTTTCTGTAAAAATTGTCGCTTTTCAAAGACTGTACTTTATATAATAAACAGAAAAATACATGGGTGCTTGGAAATACCAGATTTATTTCTTGTGTTGAACATGATATCTCACTTGTTCGCTGTACTCACTCGTGAGATATCATGTTCAACACTCTCTATTTATTAACTACGCTAAATCATTCAATTCAGACAATGGATTGCAATATTTTTGCAAAACAGCGAAATATCGAAACAAATATCCACAACTTTTGTGAATATTAATGAGTTGCAATGCATGCCGGGAAGAGCTTCCAACCTCCTCTAATACCTACACAAGAGGGCCCCCTATACTTTTTGCGTGAAGCGTAAAGGGCTTATTTTACTTAGCCGTGAAACGTGATCGATGATTTTCTTAATCCGTGACTCGTGAAAAGGCAAAATATTTTTACGTGAAAGCATATTATGAAGAGGTATAGGGGGCCCTCACACAACAGGTGGGAAATTTGTCTGAGCATGCGCGAGCAAAATGAGACACGCAATTGCGTGGAATACACGCAACGCGTGTTTACAAAAAGGCACAATCGTGTAAATATTGCCAAATGTTTGTACAAAATAAATGACTGTTTTATGTTGAAAATGGACATGAACTAAATCAATCATACAGAATTTTTTAGTGACGTTCTATTTCTGTACCCTGCCATTGTCCCTGGTGTGTTGTCCACATGTATTCGATCTGAAGCAGTCGCTACTTTGCTGTCGAAAAATTTCGAATGCTTACATGAAAATAGAGGCAAGTCATGCATTTTACAACCTCGTAAACTGTATGAGCCCCTATTTTTACGCCCATACCTGAGATATCAAATAAAAATACATGAAACAGAAAACATTTTTAGAAAGTTTTATCGTGAGGCCACGGCCAGTTTTTAAAATATCTTTATTTCTGTTCCGGTCATCACCAAAATTACACTAAAGCCGGGCTTGAATATACAACAAATTTTGAATCTCATCAAGTACAAAAATATTTAACGTGTAACCAAAATATGCTCATGAAATCGAAATTAATAGTTAAATTTTCAAACTAGACCTTTTTCGAAGCGATCTTCATGAAGGAAGTTCACATTTCGGCCTTTGATTCTTGGCAAAAATTTAACCACAACACGTGCGAAGCAACTGGGTGTCAAAGACGTAGCTAAAACATTGTGAGCCCCTATTTTCCTGACGATATGTTTGATACCTACAAACGCCGAAAAGTTTTTTCTTTTCATTTAGCTATATTTAAAATTGAGGCCACAGGCCATTTTTGAGAAAATACAGTTCAAAGTCAAGCTATTTTTACATATTTTCAAAATTTGTCAAATTTCGCGAGCTTGTATTTTGAACTTAGACAGCTGAAATTACATTAAGAAACATAGGATGGAAAATTTGAGGCATGTAAAGTTAATCTCAACTTACATTTCATTCTTATATCACGTCTTTCTTCGTTTATTACGGTTTTAAACAAGCCACAGATCGACGTATACGGTATTTACTCCCATGTTCACGTCGCCATATTAACTTCTTCCAATCACTCGATTACAAAACAAATCATCCCAAAACAAAGAATTCATAGTCGACTTTTGAAAGAATAACCGTTAATTTGTAAATCGTTGAATCGAAAGCAAAAAATCGTCACCTAAAACAGCTTCTTGCTAGCTTTCAGCTTTGTTTTGAATGTAAATGCAATGAGCTTTGTTTCTGCCCGCGATTTTTTGGTCAGCGACGACAAATTTCCCACCTGTTTACCTACACAACATGTAGAACAAGACGCCTGCTCAGGCGTTCGCTCCGGCTGGGGGTCACATAATGAACACAAAATCGGCAGAGGTAGAGCATAAGGACAAAAATGCTTACTGTAAATTGAATTTCCGCCACTCATTTCGACATTAATTTGGGTTAAACATATTTACTAATACCTAAAATAGAAATACCTAATATTAGATATTTCTATTTTAGGTAGTAGGTATTTTTAGGCGTTTCTTGTAGCTAGTGCATGCCTAACTAGTGGTTCATATTTTTTGCATCTCGGAGTATATTCATATTTTTGACAGCATTTAAAAAGAGGTCACATACTTCTTACTACTGTATTGAGCTTCAGATCCTATGTGCCTGCCCTAGCAGATTTCCCAAAAAAAATTCACACAATCCGTGAACCTTGCTGCTTCAGAATGGCACAAAATATGTGGAAATTTATATGCTGTATTAAAAGCCTGAGCATGGTAGGTTGGTTGCGGTATAGTGTTGTCACAAATACTAGTGCGTTTGCAGCTCATGCAAGGACAATGTGAACGCCTCAACACTGGTACGCTTTGTAGTTTTAAAATGACCGATCTTATAAAATGACCGATCCGTATAAAATTGTATAATTAATTCTCGGAAACACAGCAACCAAATTGCGGATTTTCAGAGTTGTTTCACAAAAAAAAACACAACAATTCAACTGGCAAGAAAGTGCAGAGTGCGAGAGAATTCAAAATCCACAGAAAACCAGTACAATTCGTTGAAAATTTTAACGAAGTTGTTTGAATCATTATGGCCACTCAATGAATGGTCGCCATTTTGAAACTGAACTGCATAGGTCACTGGAGCACTATACCTTGAGCCTGATGCTTTGATGGAATGTCGTATGTTGGTATAATAGCGAGCTTAAGCAAGCGACTTTTTTGACAACACAAACGGCATGAGTAACGTTAAAAGACTGGGTCAAAAATGTTGATTGGTTGATGACGTCAAATTTGCTTCCGGTCAACGCTTGCCCAAGCTCGCTATTGCTGTAACGCTAACCGCGTATGATGACGAAAGCACTGCGTATAATGTTGAAAGCACCGCATATAATGCTTGAATCGCTTTTTTTCAATTTCATATCGACATCTGAACTGCTGTAATTTAAAAGGAACATAGCATTTTTCATTGAGAGAAAATCTGATCACTTTATAATGTGCTGTTCTTTTAGTAAAATCGACTCTATACCAGCAGACAATTTCACTTGCCAAGGAGATAGGCATGCATGTCAAGGAGAGAGGCATGTAGACTAGTAATACCAGCCCAGATATAAAATCTGTAAAAACAGGCAAATAACTCCTAAGTCTTCTAAATAGTCTTTCAAAAGTAATTTAAAACTTACTGTAAAGAAAAATGACCCTAATATTAGGGAACTTTCAAAATTCATTGTGAAAACCAAGCTTTTGTTGGGCAATATCTTCCCCAGATATTACACGCCATTTTGGCAAAGGTTGAAAACTGCCGGAGATCCCTCCAGCAGATTTTTAGTTTAGACATTTGTCTTGACTTTTTTTCAAAAATGAAGAAAATCGAACCATGGAAATTCCAGATTTTTAAGTTTGAAAGTTACAAACAACTCGTAGCCTACTTGAGTCATCACGTTGGGACGACATGACCAACCGTAATCATCGAAAATAGGTTAAAATATAACATTTACCTCAGAAATTCTTGCACATATTGCCAGTCCTTTATATAATACTAAAGCCACGGTTGCATTTTGATAGAAAAATTTGAATATTTATATATATTTTTTGAATTTTGAGTGCCTCTGTGTCCAATGCAAGTTTGAAGGCCAAAAATCTTCGCAAACACAATGGCAAAATAGCGCGATTTCATTGGTCGAGATATTGACATGACAGCTGTCAAACCTCCTCTGCCAACGGTGGAAGAATCTGATTTCGACCGACAATTTTTATTTGACGAGTATGTGGCCATTTCTCATCGTTGCATGCGATTTAAAAAGAGTGGCATTGAAAAGCTAAATAACTGTTCTTTCTTCACATGTAAAAATTGAATTGTTTAGCCATGTTTATGATGCATGACAGCCTGTTGAATTTCCGTGGCGTTTTTTTAAAATTAAGACATCCTGTATATATATGTATCAAAGTTTGTCAAAACTGCTATAAACACTGCTATATGACTGTGAAACTATTGAAACCTAAAATGACATTACTGAATACATGGGAAAAGCTGAAAATGACTCATGAATTTGATCGTGTTATTGTGAACATGTCATAATCTGGTTAAAATGCGGAAGCGAACAAGGAACGGATCCACGGAGTGGATTCATGGAATGGATATGGGGATAAAATGCGTCATTTTAAACCTCATTCACCTCATGGATCCGGAGTTTTGTCTTGCGTTTCTGTGTTTTCGATTTACGTTTTTTCAATGGAATACAACGTCGCAGTGATTGAAAACAATACAGAAACGAGCAGGTAGCAAGAAAACAAAATTTTGCTTCGAAAAATAAAGGCAATTAAACTTGCCGTCCCAGATTAAAAATCGAAAGTGAACGCGCGGTTCATACCTCATTTTCACTTCGTCCTAGACGTCGCGTGGTGTTTTCTAAATCTATCTAGTTAAGAAGAGTATACGCCGTCTGAAACGGATCTTATTTTAGCTTAGGCAGCCTATTGTATCAAGCTGAGATCGTGACATGTGCAATTTCTACCTGTACCTGCTATATTCATTATTATTTTTAATGTTAACATTTCACACGATCACTCGCACTTATAAACTGCAGCGCTAATGAGTACCTCATATAGAGGAATTATGATGCATGCTTGTAATCCAAGGAACGTGCTTAAATGGTTAACTTTAGCATCACTCCTGGTCACTATATCAAAGTTTAAAGCAAACCAATGTACTCACAGGGTTTTTCAGCCCATCATTGTCGGTAAGTATAGTCTTCCTAGCATAACGAATAAAGTCTCTTTAGTTATAGTATATATGATTATATTAATTAATAATCCTCTAACAACGGCTTTTCTCAGTCCAAGGAATTTGGTCATGCATTGACGGGCCTTTTAATTTACAAAACGGCTTATAGATGACGAACAAATAAATCCTGTTTATCTGATGTATGCAAGTTGTTAGTATAGATACTGAAAACAATGTTTTCAAAAACTTTAAACACTGTTGGATAATTCCTATGCATATCTTCACGTTTGTTTACAGAATTTTTTACTACGACCGGCGTATCAAACATGCATCAACAGTTGCACAAACAAATGAACTGGAAATGCAAATGCAATTCGCGCGACGTCCTTGCATGATATAACTATAACTAATTCCCATTATAGACTAATTTTAAAACTAGGCAAGGATATGCCAATTAAATCAACACAGCTAGAAAGATCACACGAAAATGAGTAAAATTGCATAGTTTGGTTGCGAAACGTTGTAAAATGCGGAAAATATAGCCATGCAAAGTTTGCACATTTTGTATAATTTTGTATTGCGTGCGGAAATTGCTACCATTTTCGGCCCAAATGTGGTAGCAATTTCCGCACGCAATACAAAAGTATACAAAATTTGCGAACATAATTAGCAAGGCTATATTTTGCGCATTTTACAACATTTTGCAACCAAACTTTTATTTATTTTAGTATACTCTTTCCGGAAATATACTTTTTTGCCAAGATAAAAAATTAGTAGTCAAGAATGGGAATTGCATGTTTATTCCTAAATAGTAAACAATATGTCTACAAGTCACGAAAGGAAAAATAAGTTAGACATATCGCTCGGTTCTTATAGATACTTTTCTAGTTGACGCCAGGAAAATCCTTTGTTATTTGGCTGATATCGACGTTAGTCGGCAATGTCGTTGCAGAAGTATAATGCTCCAACAAAAGGATAATTATATACTTGCCATTCGTTATAATTATTAAATCGTTTTTTGTTGCAGGAGTCTGATTCGCATATTAGAGATTTTTAAGAAACTGTTATTGAATACATGCATGTATTCGTTGATGGCAATAAAAGCGAGGGACTGCCATTATATGTGTTCTACATATGAGACATTAGTTTTGCTGTGAAATCGAAACGATATTTCGTCTAATTTTCCATCTTTACTTTCCATTTAAGGGTTCTTCCCACGCACGTACACGCACGGAAAACTCGCTTTAATTAATCTTTACAAGTACAAATTACCTCAACAATTTACCTCAATTAACAATCAGGGGTTTTCCATGGCGAAGTGGTTAGAGCACTTTCCTTTCACCTCTTAGGTCCCGAGTTCAATTCTCAGTGAGGAACTTCCTCAATGTGACACGAAGTCAATCCCCACGTGAAAAGAGTAAAAGTCAACGCTCTGCAGAAAATCTTGGGTTTTCTCCGGGTACTCCATTTTCCTCCCACAGGGAAAGTTGACAGGGTGGGTTAAAAATATATGTCAGGGGACAGATTATTAATGAGGTATGGACTAATGGCCACCAATAGCGGCTGCTTAAAGCGCCATTTGTAAGCTCATACACAATCTACCTTAATCTGCGTCATGTCATACCCGTTTCTGTCTATATCTATATATCTACTCACAATGTAACCAGTCACTGAAAAACCCTGATAGGAAGTGTGCTGTGTAATATCTGTATCTGTACAATTATATAGTACGCATGCGAAACTAAATTTCGTCCTTTTATTCACTTAATTATTTCATAAGAAATTTATAAATTAATTTAAACTTTTACGTGCGTGTATACGCACCGAGCCAGTTCAATGTGCGTTACGAATCGTCCCGTGTAACGACGCCTTAAAACTCGGAACATTAATTTTTTACTTATTCTTTGCAGGCGTTTCACATTTACCTCCCGATGAGATAATATCAAGTCACAACATTGATGGTCCAACCACAATGATTGCAGCAAAGTGCTTTTTTCTTTGCGAAAAAGACGGGAAATGTGTTGGATTTAACTTCAGAACACAACTCAACACTGAAAACTGCCAACTTACAAACGTCATTCAAAATAGAAACGAAAACGAGACAAGGAAGGGCGACTGGACGTTGTTTCGTGATTCTGAAGCAGTATGTAGATTAAATTTTAATTAAAGACTTGTTTGCAATAAAGAATAATTGAATACAATTATATATTTATACCTGTTGTGGCCGCTAAAAATGTCAGTAGTACGTAGTACAGTAGCCGGTCGACCCCATGGTGATATGAAGTGGAATGGGCAGTCTGAGCACATTTCATAAGCAATCATCTGATTCAAGTCATATAGTAATGCACAGTATTTGACGCATATTCATCTTAATTATAGTGATTATAGTATTTTAATGACCTGTGGACGAGTTCAACATCCTTAGGAAAACGAACTAATAAATATAATTATAAATTTTGCTGTATGACATGTGCACATTTTCTTCTTACAGAAGGCCAATAAAGGCATAACAATAGTTAATTTAATTTTTGGTTACTGCGCTACATTATCGCTCTATACAGAATCAGAATGTTATTATTTTTCAGACAAGGTTATTCATTTTAATTTACAATCAGGGTCGTAACTAGACGCGATAATGGTTGGGGGAAGGGGGTTGCATTTTCGCATACTCGTGTTCTGCCCTACTGAGTACTGATTTCTTTTGAAAGCGATTATTTTCACGGTATGTGATAACATGAATATATGAATATGCACCCACCTCCCACCTCCCAATTAACGCGTCTGGTTAGGCCCTGTTTTCAATGCAGCTTTACCTACATGATTCGTTTTGTTTCAATCGTAGGATTCAATCACTCAGTTCTAGATCTCAAAGTGGATGAATAAGGATAAGTTGACTGTAAAGTTGCAGTCTTTCTTTATATGTTGAGGGAGAAAATTATACATTTACAGCATGTATTACGCCGAACAAGGAGCAGTTACGAAAAATGCAACTATATGCCCTGTGGCAGGAATGAAACTTGTTAGATATATAGATATAGACGGACAGCGGTCATACGCACGGACATGCGCATTAGATATGTAGATCGGCCATGCTTATGTATTATTCATATTTTGTTAAAAAGTATAATCTAAATACACGACAGTGGCGACGAATTTGGGATTGTTATAAGTCCAGAAATGACGACGATTGGAAAAATTGATGTTTTTGATGAAACCCAAGAAAGCTGGGAGACGTATGTCGAACGAGTACAACATTTTTTCGCTGCAAACGATGTCGACGACAATCATCAAGTGCCAACTCTGCTGAGTTTGATTGGAAGCAAAACGTATTCATTATTAAAGGATTTACTTTTGCCAGAAAAGCCTGCAGACAAGAACTTTGATGAAATAGTAAGTACATTACAGAAGCATTTAAATCCTAAACCACTAGAAATAGCCGAACGGTTTCGTTTTTATAAGAGAAATCAGCAAGAAGGGGAGAGCATTTTAAGTAATGCATTGTAAAGCATTTTAAAGAAATTAACCACGCATTGCAATTTTGGAAGTAACTTGGAAGAAACCTTGCGCGACAGATTGGTGTGTGGATTAAGTAATCAGCAAATTCAGAAACGTCTCCTTGCAGAGTCAAAATTAAAATTCTCCAAAGCTGTTGACATAGCAGTTGCTATGGAAACAGCCACTCGAGATGCTACAAAGATCCACAGCAAGGGTAGAGAAGAAAAACCTCTTGGTCTTGACAAACTGACACTGAACAGACCCTCGAATAGATCAGATAGGGGCCCACCTTCCCCTGTAGTGTGTTATCGATGTGGAGCTAATACCCATGTTGCAACTGAGTGTAGATTTAAGAAAGAAGTCTGTCACAAGTGTGGAAAGAGAGGTCATATTCAAAGAGCTTGCCGGGCACAACAAAGCCAGGGGCCCGGTAGAC
>CACRXK020015074.1:0-12531 GCA_902702795.2 Paramuricea clavata
TTCCCGTGCGTAATACAAAATGACTGAAAAACGGCAAACTTCGCAAGGCTATATTATCCGCATTTTACAACATTTCGCAACGAAACTTTGGAATATTATTAATTTTGTGATGCTCTTTCAAGCTGTGATGAAATTTTTGTCTAGGCTTGTTTAGATCAAAATGTTGTCTATTACGCAAATGGTTAATTGGTCGAAATGCGCCAGAACTGTTGAAAGTGAGAGCATTCCGCAACGGTCCTAATGGAACTCCGTGGGCGCACAAACTAGCTGTTGGTTGGACGATATGCGGACAAGCCTGCGTCGATCGTCAAGGAGGACCAATTCATGTCGGTACCCACCGTACAATTTACTACGACCCACCGAGACAGATACATTTCGAACAAGATGAGGCGAGCACTTTGCAACGTGATGCCAAACCCAAGCAAGATAAAAGTAACACAAGAGAGATCTCATACCATGAGTTTACACCCTGCACAAATAACTACGTTGTACAAGAGAACTTCCCCGACGTGTACCAAGCAACAGATCGCGACAACGAAACCACCATGTCAATAGAAGACCAACGCTTCATTCAAATAGTGGAATCCAATATCCACAAAAATCAAACAGGACATTGGGAGATGCCACTACCCCTCCGATCTAACGACATACACGTTCCTCACAACAGAAATCAAGCTTCAACTCGTCTCAAAAGCCTTCTGCGTTCGTTCAAGAGGAATCTGAAAATGGAGCAAGAGTACTTCAACTTTATGGCAAAACTGTTTGAATGCGGTCATGTCGTACCAACACTAATCGAAGCCACTCCCCCAAAAGAAACTGGGAAAATTTGGTACCTACCACATTTTGGCGTATACCATCCTCGTAAACCAAATAAGATCCGAGTTGTATTCGACTCCTCAGCAGAGTTCAAAGGAACATCTCTTAATAAGGAACTGTTGTCAGGTCCAGATATGCACAATGGTCTTCAGGGAATACTAGTCAGATTCAGAAGAAATGCCGTTGGTGTGATGTGTGATATAGAGCAAATGTTCCACAACTTCCATGTCCACCCACCACATAGAGATCTATTGCGGTTCCTGTGGTTCGCTGATAACGACAAAGAAAAAGATATCATCGTCTACCAAATGGTGGTGCACTTGTTTGGCAACACATCAAGTCCCGCTGTAGCAACGTTTGGCCTTAGGAAAACGGCAGAAGAAGGAGAGAAAGAGTTTGGTCAAGACGCCAAAGACTTTGTCGTCGAAGACTTCTACGTAGATGACGGTCTGACATCACGCGATACCGCGGAAGGAACTGTGTCTCTCATTAAGAACACTCAAGCAATGCTCGCAACTGCAAATCTGAGACTTCATAAGATTGCATCCAATTCCGTCGAAGTCATGAAATCATTTCCAGATCAAGACCGAGTCGAAAGCCTCAAAGATCTACACATTGAACAAGGCCCACTTCCGTCACAACGGTCGTTAGGAGTAATGTGGGATTGGGAGAAGGATGCTTTCGCATTTCAAATTACATAGCCGGAGAAACCGTATACTCGTAGAGGCGTGTTATCTGTCGTTAACTCAATTTATGACCCATTGGGATCTCGTCAAAATGGGGAATGAAAGATGGGGAGACAAAGCATCTCTCGGATGGGACGATCCTCTTCCGCAACCACTACAAAATCGATGGAGAGATTCATTATGTGACTTAGAAGATATCCGAATCCCAAGATGTTATCGTCCAGAAACATTCGGGGAAACGAAAAGATCAGAAATTCACGCGTTCTCGGATGCCAGTGATAAAGCAATCGGTACTGCAGTCTTCCTTAAGCAAGAAAACTAAACGGGAGAAGTAAATGTTTCACTTCTGTTTGCACAAGCACGATTATCTCCAAAACAAGCAACGACTATCCCAAGGCTCGAACTTTGTGCCGCAGTGCTATCAGCCCAAGCAGTGAAGTGGATAACTCGTGAACTGCGATTGAATATTGATGAAATTGTATTCTACACCGATTCCAGAGTGGTGTTAGGCTATATTCAGAACGAGAGCCGACGCTTCTACGTGTACGTACGAACAGGGTCCAGATCATTCGCAGCATTTCAGATCCTTCACAGTGGAAATACGTGGAAACGAGCCATAACCCCGCAGACATCGCAACTCGTGGCAAACCAGCCAAGCAGCTCGTGGCATCTTCATGGTTCAACGGTCCGGAATTTCTGCGAAATGACCATTCTTCCCCAACGACAAATGATCACGAACTTAGTATTATGAGTGACGATCCCGAAGTTCGTCCCGAAGTTTCAACTTACTCGTCCGAGGTTCAACTAATTGAAAGTCTGGGATCGGAAAGATTCAATCGCTTCTCAAGGTGGACTACACTTCGCAGAGCTCTAGCCAATTTGATTGTTAAAGCAAAACAAATCAAAGCCCGACGGCGAGGAGGAAATTTGTCAACACCCAACACCAGGCGTACCCGTAGCAATCCACCGAACCCTCCAACCTCCAAGCATTCTCTCACAAATCCTTCTGCTAAGGAACTGAACCAAGCTGAAAACTTGATGATGAAGACTGCGCAAGCGGACGCGTTCACTCCCGAGATTAGGATAATACAACAATCGAAGTCATTGAAGAAGTCACGCTTATACAGCCCGACCCTTTCATCGATAATAACGGAGTACTTCGAGTCGGTGGTCGCCTACGACAAGCCGAACAACTATTTGAAGAGAAACATCCAGCTATCCTTCCTAGAGATTGTCACTTGGCGAATTTAGCAATCGAGCACTTTCACGAAACCGTCCACCACCAAGGCAGACAGATTACGTATGGGAAAATCCGTCAAGCAGGGATATGGGTAATCGGAGCAAACCGGATGATTTCAAAGAGAATCAAGCGATGCGTCACTTGTCGGAGATTGGGAGGGAAGCTATTAACGCAACACATGGCCGACCTACCACGCGAAAGATTGGAAACGCCACCACCGTTTACCAACGTAGGGTTCGACGTGTTCGGGCCCTGGACTATCCAAACACGAAAACTAAGAGGAGGAGCAGTCAACGCAAAACGTTGGGTGTCATATCGAGGTGTTGGAAACGATGGAGACGAGCTCGTTTATCTGTGCCCTTAGACGATTCTTCGCTTTACGCGGCCCATCACTTCTTCTGCGATGTGATCGAGGTACTAACTTCATTGGAGGAAAATCTGAATTAGATCAAGCTCTGAGCGCGATGAACCAGAAGGCTATCACGAAATATGTTACAGAACAAAACTGTGAGTGGATATTTAACCCTAGACGCAATGTTCC
The DNA here is from genome assembly GCA_902702795.2 of Paramuricea clavata. NCBI lineage: Eukaryota > Metazoa > Cnidaria > Anthozoa > Malacalcyonacea > Plexauridae > Paramuricea > Paramuricea clavata. Next base: position 3,284 of record CACRXK020015074.1, read on the forward strand.
TGGAACTCGGAAGTCCACAACTGACACACGAGCTATTGGTTACCCTTATGGCTGAAATTACTGGAATAATCAACTCACGTCCTATCGTTGTCGTACCATCCGATATCGATCAACCCCAGCCACTTACACCTAATATGCTGTTAACTATGAAGACCCGACCTCTTCTACCTCCACCGGGCGTGTTCACACCGGAAGATGTCTATTCACGTCGTCATTGGCGAAGATCACAATATCTAGCTGATCAATTCTGGACACGTTGGAAATGGGAATATCTTCAATCTCAGCAGAAAAGAACAAAATGGAACGAACGACAGCCAAATTTAAGAGAAGGGGATATTGTCATCATGAAGGAGCAAAGCCCACGTAATCAATGGCCCCTTGGTAGAGTCGTGGAAGCGATACTCAGCGAAGACGGGAAGGTCAGAAAGGCAAAAATTGCCATTTCAAGAGACGGAGAGAAAAAGGTCTATTATAGACCAATTAATGAACTTGTTCCTATAATACATGCCTAATAGTTGAGTATCTTATATGTTTAATTAAGATAATAGTAGCAAGGACGATATTCACGTCCTTGGGCGAGGAGTGTGATGTACTTGATGTAAGAACTTTAGATTGAACTCGGCCCAGGCTTCCATGTGGGCATATAAAACGCGGACACATTTGTTTTGGCGGCCATATTTGAACTTAGAGCTGGAGTAAACTTAGTAATTTTTGAACTTAGAGCTGGAGTAAACTTAGAGCTGGAGTAAACAAGTTATTTGGAGTGGAGTAAAGCCTTAGATGTATGTATTCTGTTGTATTTGTTCGTCAGTTGTCCATTTATTTGTTTAAATATTTGTAATTTGTGTACGATATTTGTTCCGTTTATTTGTATAGTTTTCACCGTGGTTGTACGAATTAAAAGCCTTTTTATAATTTCGTGTTTCCTTGGTTGACACTTTGTTCCCTCCCTGGGACACAACAGAGACAGTGTTGTTTTCAAGTATATAAACATTTCAGACATGAATATTGAGAAAATCTTTGAGATTTTACACAATAATACAATATATAAATTGATGTTATTTAGACCGTGTATTCATTGTCATTGACTGTATAAGGTGCTACATCACAGAATAGATGGCTACACTCAGTACAAAGAGCGAAAAATTGCATCAGATCTGTATCAGATCAATAAAGCATAAACAACTATTAAACAGAAGCGAGTGTTTGTATGGCGTTTTATACTGAAGAAAATAACTTGCAAGACTAAAGAAATCAGTTGAGTCAGAGCTCCTTATTTAAATAAGAAAGACAAGGAGATAGCCAATGTGTTATTGCCAACGTGTTATTGCCATCGCTTGGCTCGCCAACAAGCTTTATGCAATAGAAGAAAAAAGCAAGGAGGTACATGTAGCCAACGTGTACTGTCACAGACCTTGTCTTTGTTTACTGTCTAGCACAACGCCATTGTCAACGGTGCAAACTCGTGTTCAGTGCAACGATAACTCTACCAGATCTTACGAGAATCAATCTGTAGTATTCTGTACACAGAACTGTATCAAAGCTTGTTAAAACTGCTTTAATTTAAACACTGCTTAACTGTGAAACTATCGAAATCTAAAGTGACATTATTCAACACATGCAAAAAGCTGAAAACAGACGCAGCATCATGACACTGGGAAAAGTCAAAGGCAATGAGACTTGTTATTGTGAAACATGTCACAATTAGGTTGAAATGCGGAAGCGGATGGAGCAGATCCACAGAACGGATATGTGGATAAAATACGGAACGGATGAGGATAAAATGCGTCCTTTTAATGATGTAACAACGTGGTGCTTATTATTCATAACATATCTTATACAGCTATTTCAATTATAGTTTTAGATCAATTTAGCATAGCAGTAGCCTCGTGGGGATGCTTTTAGCGACAGCTGCAAATGCAAATGAAAATTTAGAATATGCAAAATTTGGTTGTTGGTGAAACAATTTAAATTTCGAATTGTCACGTGTAGCATCACAATAAATAGATAAATTGCATCAGTTTCACAAGGCACGTTTCTGATGTGTTAGGCTTGTTTCAAACGTCACGCTACTCTTGTGCCGAACGTATTAAAAGCAATAAATAATGAGATGAAATTGCCTTTGGTAACTGTTTATTTTGTAGTGTAAGCCATCAGCTTTTCTAGGTTGTGGGCGACCCTATATAGTTCGTGGAGTGTCTTTTTGAATTTGAAACTTCACACTATCCTTGGATCCCTAGTTTTTTCAATTTTCTGATGGATTTTTATGATAATGAAGATATAGTCGGAAAACAGAAGGATGTTATTATGAAAGCTGTTGAAGGAAAAGAAATAAAGAGATACCTACAAAAGGTTTTATTTCGAATAATTAAGCCAACATGCAACTAACTACAATTGTTTGAAACAAAATATGTACAAACAGAAAATATGTGCATGTGTAGAACTGACATGACAACATATTTGGCTTGATTCAAACGTCACGCTACTCGTGTGCTGAGCGTATTAAAAGCAATAAATAATGAGATGAAATGCCTTTGGTAACTGTTTATTTTGTAGTGTAAGCCATCAGCTTTTCTAGGTTGTCGGCGACCCTATATAGTTCTTGCCATGTCTTTTTCAATTTGAAACTTCACACTATCCTTGGATCCCTAGTTTTTTCAATTTTCTGATGGATTTTTATGATAATGAAGATATAGTCGGAAAACAGAAGGATGTTATTATGAAAGCTGTTGAAGGAAAAGAAATAAAGAGATACCTACAAAAGGTTTTATTTCGAATAATTAAGCCAACATGCAACTAACTACAATTGTTTGAAACAAAATATGTACAAACAGAAAATATGTGCATGTGTAGAACTGACATGACAACATATTTGGCTTGATTCAAACGTCACGCTACTTGTGTGCTGAGCGTATTAAAAGCAATAAATGAGATGAAATGCCTTTGGTAACTGTTTATTTTGTAGTGTAAGCTATCAGCTTTTCTAGGTTGTCGGCGACCCTATATAGTTCTTGCAGTGTCTTTTTAAATTTGAAACTTCACACTATCCTTGGATCCCTAGTTTTTTTCAATTTTCTGATGGATTTTTATGATAATGAAGATATAGTCAGAAAACAGAAGGATGTTATTATGAAAGCTGTTGAAGGAAAAGAAATAAAGAGATATCTACAAAAGGTTTTATTTTGAATAATTAAGCCAACATGCAACTAACTACAATTGTTTGAAACAAAATATGTACAAACAGAAAGTATGTGCATGTGTAGAACTGACATGACAACATATTTGGCTTGTTTCAAATGTCACGCTACTTGTGTGCCGAGTGTATTAAAAGCAATAAATAATGAGATGAAATGCCTTTGGTAACTGTTTATTTTGTAGTGTAAGCCATCAGCTTTTCTAGGTTGTCGGAGACCCTATATAGTTCTTGCAGTGTCTTTTTAAATTTAAAACTTCACACTATCCTTGGATCCCTAGTTTTTTTCAATTTTCTGATGGATTTTTATGATAATGAAGATATAGTCAGAAAACAGAAGGATGTTATTATGAAAGCTGTTGAAGGAAAAGAAATAAAGAGATATCTACAAAAGGTTTTATTTTGAATAATTAAGCCAACATGCAACTAACTACAATTGTTTGAAACAAAATATGTACAAACAGAAAGTATGTGCATGTGTAGAACTGACATGACAACATATTTGGCTTGTTTCAAATGTCACGCTACTTGTGTGCCGAGTGTATTAAAAGCAATAAATAATGAGATGAAATGCCTTTGGTAACTGTTTATTTTGTAGTGTAAGCCATCAGCTTTTCTAGGTTGTTGGCAACCCTATATAGTTCTTGGAGTGTCTTTTTCAATTTGAAACTTCACACCATCCTTGGATCCCTAGTTTTTTCAATTTTCTGATGGATTTTTATGATAATGAAGATATAGTCAGAAAACAGAAGGATGTTATTATGAAAGCTGTTGAAGGAAAAGAAATAAAGAGATATCTCCAAAAGTTTTATTTCGAAAAATTATAGACCCGTCAAGTTTTAGGATAGCAAAAAAAGCGTAGGGTTTGTTGTAGAGCTCTACAGCGCTACACGAAGCGTGAAATCTTACACAGCTGTTATATGTAGATCAATACCAGAAGTAAACAAGGGTTGAAAAATTATGTTCTATGACAACGGAATTTTCCGACTGGTGTCTTTCTGGATAAAAAAATGCTGAACCATTGTTTCCGAAAAAAACGCTGAACTGTTGCTTCCAAAAAAAAATATGCTGAACCAACTCTACAACTCTATAGCTCTACAACTCTATAGCTGTACAACTCCACAGCTCTACAACTTTACAACCCTACAGCTCTATAACTCTATAGCTCTGCAGCTCTACAACTCTATAGCTCTACAGCTCTACAGCTCTACGACTCTACAGCTCTACAACTCTATAGCTCCACAGCTCTACAGCTCTACAACTCTACAGCTCTACAACTCTACAGCTCTACAGCTCTACAACGCTACAACTCTACATCTCTGCAGCTCTACAGCTCTACAACTCTACAGCTCTACAGCTCTACAACTTTACAGCTCTACAACTTTACAGCTCTACAGCTCTACAACTCTACAGCTCTACAGCTCTACAACGCTACAGCTCTACAACTCTACAGCTCTACAACTCTACAGCTCTACAACTCTACAGCTCTACACCTCTACAACTCTACAACTCTACAGCTCTATAGCTCTACAACTTTACAGTTCTACAACTTTACAGCTCTACAACTTTACAGCTCTACAATGCTACAGCTCTACAGCTCTACAGCCCTACAGCTCTACAACACTACAGCTCTACAACTCTACATCTCTACAGCTCTACAGCTCTACAGCTCTACAGCTCTACAACTCTACAGCTCTACAGCTCTACAACTTTACAGCTCTACAACTCTACAGCTCTACAACGCTACAGCTCTACAACTCTACAGCTCTACAACTCTACAACTCTACAGCTCTACAACTCTACAACTCTACAACTCTACAACTTTACAGCTCTACAATTTTACAGCTCTACAATTTTACAGCTCTACAACTCTGCAGCTCCGGCTCTACAGCTCTATAATTAATATTTAATAGAAACTGAGAATCAATGTGTCTGTGCCAAGTTCATTACAAATTAAGATAAATTATTATGCATGGTGACTGGTTGCAAATAAATACAGCTCTACAACACTACAGCTCTACAACTCTACATCTCTACAGCTCTACAGCTCTACAACTCTACAGCTCTACAGCTCTACAACTTTACAGCTCTACAACTCTACAGCTCTACAACGCTACAGCTCTACAACTCTACAGCTCTACAACTCTACAACTCTACAGCTCTACAACTCTACAACTCTACAACTCTACAACTCTACAGCTCTACAACTCTACAGCTCTACAACTTTACAGCTCTACAATTTTACAGCTCTACAACTTTACAGCTCTAGAACTCTGCAGCTCCGGCTCTACAGCTCTATAATTAATATTTAATAGAAACTGAGAATCAATGTGTCTGTGCCAAGTTCATTACAAATTAAGATAAATTATTATGCATGGTGACTGGTTGCAAATAAAATTAAGTATTTTAAACGAGTGAAACAATGAAATATAATACCATTGATCAACCTTAATTAAGCTTACTTTGGTTACTGCAGCCCGCTCTGGGACAATTGCTGAATTGGCCTCAACGACAGCTGCAGAAATATCAAAATCACGCGGCAGGAGTAATTTCTGGGGCAACCTATGAGAAATTGATCTCCTAATCTGCTTGAAAATCTTCACTGGGAACCCCTAGAGTAAACCACAACTGCCTAAAATCAATCTTCATCCATAAAATTGTGAACGACCACACCGCACCAAATCTAAAATGGTCCTTCCAATTAAATAAAGAAACGGACAACACCTACAATCTTAGAAATAGAGAAACTGACTTAGCACTTCCTAAGAGGTGCTATTTCGGCAAGAGGTGCTGTAACTATAATGGTGCTGCACTTTGGAATAGCCTACCATATGAGTAAAAAATTAATCTGTAAGTTCCTTTAAAGTGCATATGACATCAAATTTCATATTTTCTTCTTAAAATGAAAAACGCTTTAAGCTGTAGTGTAACTCATTTTTCAGTTTCTTGTTTTTATGGTTTGTTCCCGAGATATTTCAATTTGTTTGATATGTAAATGAGTGTGACCTTACACTGGTTATAAATCTATTAACTCTAAAAACTGTAGATATCAGTTCACGTTTTTCTCCAGTGTTTCATCACATTTACCAGTGAGTGAAGTTTGAAATTATCATCTTGGATGGTAGCTGTGATATCCAACCATTTTGAAGAGCTTGCAACCAATGTGACGTCATAATTTAGCGGACATATTCACACTCATTTACATATCAAACAAATTGAAATATCTCGGGAACAAACCTAGCCTACAAACCATAAAAACAAGAAACTGAAAAATAAGTTACACTACAGCTTTAATACGATCATTTTTTCATCTTTGAATCTGGATATGATATATAATTCATAGTGACTAGACAGTGTTCTCTTGCTTCTACTTTCGTTATTTCTTATTTTCATCTTCTTATTATGTAACATACTGCGTGTATATTGAGGCTAGTGTGTTTCAAGAATTAAAAGTTTGTACGCGTATTATGTATGAACAAGTAATGCTTTCTATGAAGGTTTTTTTACTCAAAACAAGTAGACTAGTAACATTATATAACGACTTTAGCAAGCTTTCATTGGTAGGAATGCAACTACCTGAAAATATATACTACCTAGCTAAGAATAACACACAGACAGAGCTGGGCAAATAGTTGGTCTTTGCATGGTGCATGCATGGGTTCACCAAAAATTAAGTCGACTATGCATGTCAATGATGCGAATTCCTTGCTCTTTGCCTTGGGAGCAATGCATATGACATGCATGTATGTGCCATGTCATATGATACATAGTAGGTGTAGCAGGTGTGGGCCCCTGCCATATCATGGCCCCTAAAATGAAAACATTAGAAAAAATTAAAAACATAGATTTTAATTTTGAAAATCAAGATTAAGACATTACAATTTATATTGTAAAAATTTAAATTTACGAAAATATTGCGGAAAAATGTAACAAAATTACGATATGATATGCTTGTGATGTTACTCTGAGTGTGTATCCACACCGGGCAGCTTGAAAAATATGTCCGGAAAAATTTTTGTATGTCCGGAAAAATTACGATATATCTGGAAAAATTTTTGTACGTCCGGAAAAAATCCCCCTCCCCGCCAACAATTTTGGGGGCCACCGGGCCTGGGCCCCATCAGACGTTGCTCATTCGTTGTCCTTTTTAAGACACCAGCACGTCCCTGATACATCGGGTAGCCACGCAGTAGCTCGGAAGAGTGGTTTTCATTGGCTCGATATGACAATTGCTTTTGTGTTTATAACAATGAATTGCTTCGTTCTTTAGAAAACCCCCATCAAATTGGAGACGACCTTCCGAGGCACTGCGGGGCCTCCCAATACATAGCATGCAGCTACGCGACCCCAAAAGGACTAATAGTATATATTCGTCGTTGTGTGTCATTCTTAGCCTGGTCGCGTATGTACTCAGTGGGGTAATTCAATACATTGTAATGATGTCACACTTCAAATCTCGCCATATTTCCATAAATTGATAAACTTTATGGTTTATGAATAAACTTTTAGTGTGCAGTAATGCAAAATAATTTCATTCTCAAAATATCCTGATTTTTGGTAAACTGTAGAGCATATACTATACTATAATGTAGTGCAGTGGCATAGCCAGAGTCGAATGTTTGGGGGGGGGGGGCGAGCAGTGAATGGCGAAGCCACGAATGAGCTAGAGGGGCATGCCTCCCCGGGAAAATGTTTTGATTTCTAGTGCTCGGAAATGCCATTTCCCACATGCTGATACGAGTTTTTAAAAGTAATTAGAAGGTCATAAATCCCAAAATTCTGTCATTTTTACATTGGAACAAGGCACAATATTCATAGAATAATATTCATAGACTTATTGTCATCATCACACATTTGCTAATTACTAAATTTGAACTAAATCCATTTTTCTGGGAGAGATATCTACAAATGTTTGCACAAGGTTTTCTAGAATTAATTACAATTAATTGGATTTGACTTGTTGCTTACCTCACCTACCCCCCCCCCATCCCCCCACTCCCCAATATTTTCGTGAGAACGGTTTTGAAGACCATTGGGGGGGGGGGTACTGACAGACTATACATATATCCTCCGTATAATATTAGATATTAGTATAATTACATAGATGATTATTGAAAATTCTCCACGCTGATTGGTTGCCGATGAGGTGATTATAAAGCGATAATCACCTAAGCGATTTTCAAAATGGCGGCCGAAGCCATTTTTTTTTCAAATAAATGACGAAGAAATGTGTATTTTTTTCCCAAATAATCACCTATGAAATTATACTAAAACAATTATGGCACCTCAGGCTGGGTGATTATCGTGAATAAAAACCTCGACTTCGTCTTGGTTTTTATTCACCGATCACTACGCCTTCGGCGAATAATTGTTAAATAATACCTCCAAGTACGCCACATTACTCAGTGCCTTTTACTAAAAGTCGTCTTTCTGGATGAACCTCGTAACCATCACCATTAGTACCACTACCAGTCAATGGCCAATATAAAAGACATTTGAGACAATACAATTGTGACGACATTTTCAGATATCTATCGGTGCAAGTTCAAATTTCTTTACTGAGCATATTTGCCAACATCGACAAAGGTTCGTTCACTTCATTTCTAATTCGCTTTCTCTCACAAATTTTTTGGGAAAAGGATTTGTTTGACATTGTAATAAGTGTATATGAAATGAAAATTTTTATATCGTTTTTTTCGCATTTTCTGAAAATTTGGTCTTTTCCGATCACAAAAATACCAATCTTGTTGAAAAATTCGAACCAGAAGTTTGTTAATTTTACGATTAAAGTTCGATTTTGAGACTATCTACTGGCGAAATTCCTGACATTCCATCGCGCGGCCAGTGACGTGTGCAGTGTGACACATTGCGATCTTTCGATATGTAAACACTATGAAAATTATAGCTTCGTCAGTGTAGAATTGGGTTTTGAGAGATTTTGAAGAAAATTCAAACGAATCCACTTTCTGTAGACATCGCTTTCAATGTATAGATACAATATAATTACAACATGACGAGTTGTAGCGTATATTAAGCGGCCGAAAATACAAATTCT
>CACRXK020015075.1:0-12529 GCA_902702795.2 Paramuricea clavata
AGAGACGCAGCAGTTGCAGCAAGACTGCGAATACAGACCACAGTAGCAGATGATGAGAATGAGTTTTGACACCAAAGCAAACGTTAAAATAGTATAGAAATGCATGAGAACATTTATTTGATTAACTTTATATGTTTGTTTAGCAAGTAATTACAACAAAGTCAGTCTCAAATGGACATATATCTCCTCATGGAGCTATATGGGGGAGTGTGTTGGAAACTGACAGATTAAGTAATTTGAGTATAGGGATTAATTATAGGGTAAATTATGTGACGTCATTTAATCAAAACGAGGTAATAGTGTTAGTGTGACAGTGACTACGAAGCGAAAAGTGTGATTCATTGTGAACGTGTGATTCATATATTATATTAAAGTTTATTATTTGAACTCAGTGACTTGTCGAGGACAACGTAGTTTTGGAGGCGAAACATTCTCGACATTGCCAGGACGCACGTCCGTGGGAGTGTCCCTATATGTCGTGTGTCGTGTGTCGTGGGTTAAAAGTCGTGTGTCGTGAGTAAAGTCATGGGTAAAGTCGTGGGTAAAGTCGTGGGTCATAAAATATGCTAAAACGCATTTTTTCACGAAAATATTATTTTTATTTTTAATATTTTTTTTCGTACTTTTTCCTTTTATGCGCTACATAAATACGGGAAAATTTAACGCAACAAATCTCCAGTAATAAAATAAAATAAAATGCATGCTGTCTCTTGTTCTTATCTGTAGTATACCAAGTAAATATTTCCGTTTCGTATAGTCTAATGGACGTAATAGTAATAAGTCTATAGATGTATCAGTTTGATGATAAAATGTATCAAGTTATAGGATATACGTTTATTAGCTTCGTAACGTCGCGAATAACTATGTCGATTGCACATGTCGATACAGATACAAACGGCTATAAATTCTACTGACGCTGTAACTGAATAAGTGGCTAACGCTCGAGCCTCAAATTTTGCCATTTTATCTCCTAGTATATGCCGGTTCGCCACATTTCATGTGTATGTGGCTTTAGGAAATATTCCATAAATTGCTACGGGCTATTTGCCAACAAATTAAGCGCGTTAGCCGCTGTTATTTTGACAGAATATGATAGGCCTACCTCAGTCTACACTTTTCAGCCGTAATACATATAAATGCGCGCATTGTAGTCATGTACATATCGTTTAATTTATCTTCAAAAACTTGATAAAAAACATGTTATTCGTGTTGGTTCCGGAGCGCAATGGTGTGATCGTTGCCAGAGCACATGCAAAGCCGCCTCAGTATATATCATGTATGTAACGGGAAATCTTGCATATTTCAGTCCAATAAAGTCATTTTTTTTTCTTTGATAATGTACGCAACATGCTGCGCATTTTACATTTAACAAAATAGAGCAATTTTGATTTTATCAAGTTTTTGAAGCTATATTAAACGATATGTATATGATTACAATGCGCGCATTATGTATTACGGCTGAAAAGTGTAGACGGGTATCATCTTCTGTCAAAATAACAGCGGCTAGCGCGCTCGGTCGGCAAGTAGCCCAACAAAAAGTCAACATCGCACAAATCTCGGCACAAATCATGAAATCATTTCGGTTTTCAATCACGAAATCCCAAATCATAGCAATTTATGGAATATTCAGTCCGAACGCTACATATACATGAAATGTTTGTCTATCGGCTTTATTAAGGGCCACGAACATATACTAGGAGATAAAATAGCAAAATTTGAGACTCGAGCGTTGGCCACTTTACAGTCTTTACACTCAATACAGTGCGGTACAATTTATAGCTCACTATGTTTGTATCAGACATAGGCAATCGACATAGTTATTCGCGACGTTCGTGATGGGACTATAACAGTTCCAAAGCTAATAAACCTGTATCCTATAACCATAGTCACTCAACTGAACTTAAGACATTTTATCATCAAGCAATACATCTATGACTATATATAGTATTATAGACTTATTAGACTATACGAAACGGAAAGTTTACTTGTTATACAATAGATAACAGCAAGAGACAGCATGTATATTATTTTATTACTGGAGATTTGTTGCGTTAAATTTTCCTGTATTTATGTAGCGCATAAAAGGAAAAAGTACGAAAAAAATATTAAAAATAAAAATAATATTTTCGTGAAAAAATGCGTTTTTAGCACATTTTATGACCCACGACTTTACCCACGACTTTACTCACGACACACGACTTTTAACCCACGACACACGACGCACGACATATGGGGACACTCCGTCCGTGGATGTCGGAAACAGACAAGTGATGATGTATTGATGACATATTGATGTAATGCATTGCGAGCATATTGCATAGTAGAAGCATTGCCAGGACGCACGTCCGTGGATGTTGGTACAAAGAATGCCGTATAACTGCGCGAGAGGATGACGACTTTGTGTGTTCATATCTTCGGTTCAGTGGCAGTGCACAATCGAGAGGATGACGACTTTGTATGTTCATATCTTCGGTTCAGTGTAGCGACTTATGGCCATTATGGTCAAGCGAGATCGTTTATTATCAAATTACGCAATTGTCTAAACTCTTTCTCGACCAAATCGCAAGTATTAATATCATGCGCGAGGGGATGACGACTTTGTATGTTCATATATTCGGTTCAATGCACAATAGATTTGGTCATTATCAACATTGTAGCGATTTATGATGAAGCGAGATCGTATATTATCAAATTATGCAATTGCCTGAACTCTTTCTCGATGACTTTGTATGTTCATATCTTCGGTTCAGTGCATGCTATGCCTATACTGTATATATAATACCACCATTCGATTCATTGAAACAATATAAACTAATTCTCACAATAGTTTTAGTCATTGTCAAACATTGTAGCGATTTATGGCCTTTGAAAGTCTAGCGAGATCGTATATTATCAAATTACGCAATTGTCTGATCAAAAATATAAACTAGCCATACCTTTCGCCTAACATAACTTCGGCCCCTTTGGACGTACATTCTTCATTGCAATATTCTTGTTCGAATCATTATCAATAACACTGTGTGAAGTGTTTATATTTTCGAGCTTGTATCTTCAAATTTGTATATCTTTTAGTTTTATCACGGTATATAAAAACTTCCATTTCTGGCCCAACTGTGAGCTAATCTCAACCGGAAATACAATTTTAAAACGTCAATAATGCGACGTTTGCGCCATGACTCTGGGAATGCCAGAAATCGATTCCAAAGGTCAGAGTGCACATTTATATTTTTATCGGCTCAATGCCTATTATTTTCCGGTGCTACTATTCAGTAGATACATGTCCGCCACAGCGGACCTATGTTTAATCAGTAGAAGCATTGTCAGGACGTATGTAGATATATGTCGGGAAAAGGCACATTTGATGACATATTGATGACGTATCGACGTAATGCATTGCGAGCATATGGCGAAAGTCGGTTATCTACGGTCAGTTCCGCTGTTGTCCATAAATGGTTTTGTAAATAACACGAGTACTCAATGTGGTGCAATACGAAGAATGCCGAATAACTGCGCGACAGGATGACGACCTTGTATGTTCATATCTTCGGTTCAGTGTTCAGTGCACAATAGTTTTAGTGATTTAGTCATTATCAACAATGTAGCGATTTATGGCCTTTCAAGCGAGATCGCATGTTATCAAATTACACAATTGTCTGAACTCTTTCTCGACGACTTTGTATGTTCATATCTTCAGTTCAGTGCTAGGTTAGTTCAGTGCATGCTATGAAGATATATAATTTCACCATTCGATTCATTGAAACAATATCAACTAATTCCTTACAATAGCTTTAGTCATTATCAACATTGTAGCGTTTTATTCAATTTATGGCCTTTGAAAGACAAGCGAGATCGTATATTATCAAATTACGCAATTGTCTAAACTGAAAATATAACTTCGGCCTCTTGGACGTATCTTCATTGCAATATTCTTGTTCGAATCATTATCACTAACTACTGTGTGGAGTGTTTAAATTTTCTAGATTGTATCTTCAAATTTGTATCTTTTGGTTTTATCACGGTATATAAAAATTTCCGATTTCTGGCCCGACTGGCGACTGTCAACCGGAAATATATTTTTAAAACGTCAACAATGCGATGTTTGTGACGTTGTGCTTGTGCTATGACTGTGGAAATGCCAGATATCAATTTCAACTGTTAGAATGCACATCTATGCTTTTATCTGCTCAATGCCTTTTATTTCCCAGCGCTACTACAGTGACCGAAATCTTGGTTGGGCGGGAGGGGGGGATGCTGACCAATTTTCGAAAATTTTGATCTAAAAGAGGGCTAAAAACAGCCTTTTCGAGAGCAAATGGAATGGTTTGTCGGAAATTTGAAATTAAAGTTTTGTCAGAAATTTAGCAGGCTTTGCCACCCCCCCCCCCCCAAGAAAAAGTGAATTTCAACCACTGCTACTATTCTATTCAGTAGATGCATGTCCATGACAGCGGACGTATGTTCTATACTCGAAAACGAGTTTGAGTTTTGGTCGCCTGTCGTGCGTCGTGGGTAAAAAGTCGTGCGTCGTGGGTAAGAACGTAGCAAAATATGGCCAAGCAGCAAGTAACAAAAGGAATGTTGCATGTGACGCAATTAAAGCAATGAAACAATGCGTAAGACATCTAGTAATCCGACTCAAAGTTCATAAGACATCCGTTTTAGCAACCCCATGGAAATAATCTTTTTAGCCAAGAAAAAGGCACAATATTAATTATTACAACATCCTGTCAAATATGTATTAAAAAATCGGTTTTTAGTGTGAGTCACTCATCATCAATTTGTCGCAAACCTAGCCTCCTCCGTAGGCATCGCCGTTAGAGATGCCTGCGGAGGAGGCTGTCGCAAACCATACATGCAAGAAAAAAGACAAAAATCTTGCTAATATGCGGGCGAAATGTAAAGAGGGCATAGCTAAAGAGCGATCTAAATCGACCAAACGAAAATACAGCAGAAGATCTGTCGTTCACCACAAAGACACAAGCGAGGTTGAAGGTCACACATCCGGTATCGAGTATGACATCTATATCCAGGTCTAGCGTCCTCCGCAGGCATCTCACTGAGGAATCAGGTGGTGAGAAAAAGTTTGAGAGGCCTGCGGAGGAGGCTAATCCAGGCCTATATATATATATATATATATATATATATATATATATATATATATATATATATATATATATATATATATATATATATCGAAACATATTGATTTTTAATACACTCGACTCATCCGCTTCAGCAATGCATTCATACCGATTCCGATGATCGTGGATTTGCATACTTGGCAAAAACACCTTGGTTGCTCTGTCTTAAACTGACAGTGCTTAAATCACTCAGTTAACATGAAGCATTCTCGGTATGTGAGAACAAAGGACCGAAATAAAAAATCGTTCACAGTCTGTGTACTGCAAGTTAATTTTCCTGTCTGTCCTTACCACATGCTAAAAGCAGCCTGTTTTGGAACGGCAAAACGCTACGACATCCGTTTTAGTAACGCCATGGAAATAAATTGTTTTTGAGCCGAGAAAAAGGCGCAATATTAATTCTTTCTAAAGACAATAACATCTTGTCACATATCTATTAAAAATTATATCATCTAGTATGCGATCTAAATCGGCCAAACGAAAACGCAGCAAACATCTGTCTATGAGGACCCGCACGGCCAAAAAAATGCTACAATCACAATCGCAGGTTGAATATGCGATCTTCCGGAAGCCACAACACCTGGCCTCATTAAATTTTACAGCAAAAACTGTCATCAATCAGTAATTAATTTCTTTAATTCGCTGCAGGAGCTATGTTTAAGATGTGTTATTAAGGAGTTATTAAGGGGCGGACCATTAGAAATCCCGGGAGAGGGGTATAAAATTTTTGCGGCACGAATTTTTTTTTCAGTCTCATGTCTCTGCAGGAATTTGTTTTAATGCATTTAACCTCTGCACGAATTTTTTTTCAAGACTACTTGTACTTTGCTGTTTGCTTGCACTAATTTTTTTTCTCTGACGTAATGGCTGCACGAATTTTTTTTCCAGACATTTTTCTTTGCACGAATTTTTTTTTGGGAATTTTCACCCCCCTCCCGGGATTTCTAATAGTCCGCCCCTAATTAAAAATGCACGCAGGGAGAGAGGGAATTTGATAAGATAAATTGAAAATTATTAAATATCAAGTTTGTTCGTTAGGAATTAATATAGATGAAATAACATTATAACCTGTCAACGTGACAATGTGACAATGTCTAGGGTTTCTGCAGTCAATACACCCGTGGTATTAAGACAAGACCAACTATATTAATTAATATACAGAGCACTGACAGCGGCATGGTATAAAATATATCTTCGTCACGTGCTAGCTTATTAGGCTTGCTTTAGACGTCGAACTTTTTATGTGCTGAATCTTATGTTAATGAGCTAAATCATTCGTTTAAGTCCATTTGGATTAGTTCGGCACATGGAAAGTTCGACGTCCAAATATCACAAAGTTATTATTATATCAAAGGGGAGTTGATAATTAATAGATAATTACTGAGGCCAACGGCATTATTCGATATATTGCAGCCAGCTGAGGCCGAAGGCCGAAGCTGGCTGCAATATATCGAATAATGCCGTTTGGCCGAAGTAATTATCTATTATAATTACTGACCCAAATCAATTATTTTCGGCTGGAAGACTACGTTGCTGCTTGTTGGGACCATATGACAATGAATCTATCCAACGTTACACTAGACATTTGTGAGGACATGCATGTAATCATCGTGATAGAACAGATTTCAGTTTAATTAATCGCCCTAAATTAAAATCTCCACAAGCGGAGGTCAATAATAGTGTTCTAGTTTACATATTATCATTAATGATAAGGTTAATTCAAAGAGCGTATTAAACTGGATAAACACTGGAATAGAACTTATGGTGTGTTCTGCACATGCGTATATCTAGGATAAAATCCCACAAGCGCAAACGAAACTATTTCTCTATAAAGTTGAGCTGAAAGGACTCACAGCGACCGTTTTGGCAGTGCTTCAGGCGGCCGATGATATTGTATGAGGGGCCTTTAGCACTGTCAACTTCTGATCTTGAGATGTTCACGTTATCGCGTGTACTTGTCAGGATGAGGAAGGATTGCGAATAATGTCTGTGTGCACTGATACACGCTGCATATTATTTTTAATAATGCTGTGTGCACGCTGCATTATTTTTAATAATGCTGTATGCACGCTGCATTATTTTTAATAATGCTGTGTGTGCTATTTTAGCCCGTATAAACATTTACCCCTGGGAATTTCCCTACAATAAAACCGCTCCCGTTTTTCAGAAGAACGCGCTAAAACTTCCCGACATTCGCTGATATAATGCAGAGAGAAAACAATAGGTTATTATGACCGTCAGTAATTATATAAAAATAAATAAATAAAATCCTAGGAGTATTGAGTTTCCGTGCCGATGCGCAATTATGAATTCATGTTCCATAACAGTTCTGCCATCGCCAGGAAAATTGTGTGAAAGAATAATCTGCTGACTTATGATTATGTGATAATGGTATGCAATGGACATCACAGGGCATGTATATTGATTAACCTGTAATGTAGCATTGCCATTGATAACTAGTCTAGGGCTTGTATGATTAGGCGTGAATGCATTAACATAACAGCAATGAACTGTTCAGTGACTGAAAATAAGAATTGTTGAAAAGCCATTGGCTAGCTAGGATACATTACTGTATTACAGTGTAACAGTTCAGTTTTATGTCAATTCACTATTTCAAGTATTTGTCTTATGAGTAAGTCGCATTCTTCTATCAGAAAGGATAATGTGCATCTTTTTGCTGGCTTTTCGCTTGTGCATAGCTTGCTAAGTTCGCCTATTTTGTCACAATCGTAGCGAGTCCCGATTTTCAAAATAATTTTGCCAAGTGCGAAAATATTACTTGAACCCGTCTGCGGTGCTGTTCCTTCTACAATTTCCGGAGCAATGTGCGAATACCTCTTTCGGTATTTTTTCTTTTTTTTCATTTGTTAGTTTTCGATATTCTCTTTCGTCAACTTGCATGCCTTTCCAAAGTCAATAAGTAATAATATAAATAAACAGACACAGATAATGCTGAATTTCTGAATTACTAATTAGGAATAATATATTAATTTGCATATTTAAACTTTTTTACTCTGATACAAGAGCGCCACTAAAAGAGTTCTCATAATTTTTATACTGTACAACAGCAGTGTATTTCTTGTCTCTTGAATAGTAACTTATGATAAAATTAGAGAATTTATTGTACTTTGCATTTAAATATAAGTTGCTGTTTGATAATTATGATACGACTTTCAGCTTCAACTGATTAAGCAAAGATGACTACATCTTCTTAATCTGACAGCAAAAGATGACTACATCTTTCTGACACAAGAGCGTCCACTAAAAGAATTCACATAATTTTTATACTGTACAACAGCAGTGTGTTTTTATGTCTTTATTCGTTACTTATATGATAAAATTATAAGAATTTATTGTACTTTTCATTTAAATATAAGTTGCTGTTTGATAATTATGATACGACTTTCAGCTTCAACTGATTAAGCAAAGATGACTACATCTTCTTAATCTGACAGCAAAAGATGACTACATCTTTCTGACACAAGAGCGTCCACTAAAAGAATTCACATAATTTTTATACTGTACAACAGCAGTGTGTTTTTATGTCTTTATTCGTTACTTATATGATAAAATTATAAGAATTTATTGTACTTTTCATTTAAATATAAGTTGCTGTTTGATAATTATGATACGACTTTCAGCTTCAACTGATTAAGCAAAGATGACTGCATCTTCTTAATCTGTCAGCAAAAGATGACTGCATCTTTCTGACACAAGAGCGTCCACTAAAAAAATTCTCATAATTTTTATACTGTACAACAGCAATGTATTTTTTATGTCTTGAATAGCAACTTATGATAAAATTATGTAATTTATTGTACTTTTGAACTTTTCATTTAAATAATATAAGTTGCTAATAATTATGATACCACTTTCGGCTTCAACTTATTAAGCAAAGATGACTACATCTTCTTAAGTGTCCACTAAAAGAATTCTCATTAATTTTGCAACAGCAATTCACTTACTGTTTCAATGCCTCAAGGTATACAATATGTATGAGTATAGGCAAGTATGTACTGATGCCTCCCACGTTCCGCCGGCTATGGTTAATATAACGATAGTAATGGTTTTCGCGTGCATCAATATGTTTTTGGCCCGACTCAAACTCATCTTACGATTATAGGTATTAGAGGGCATTTTAACTATTTAAAACACGAGCAGGAGACTAGGACTATATATAGTGTTTAATATCTGATAAAGCACGGACTGCGAGTGTTTTAAATGGCTTAAAAAACAACCTATCTTTAAAATATACGTTGTCTGAGCCGCGAAAATCAAAACTACAGTTTATGTAAATGCATGAGCATAATTTTTTATCACATTTAAAACGCCCGACACCGTAGTGATTTTCCTTTTTCTTTTGCTCATGCCTCGTGAACTCAAAAATTATTAATGAGTTTTTAAAGTAAATAAAAAAATTGTACACAATTCTTCGATTGCGCAGCCGTAAAAAGTTCTTAGGAAACAATACAATTAAGCCAGCTGATTAGTTCATTTTAGCCCTCAAAACACGATGCAATGCCCAGTAATATTATAATAAACTATCCTGGGCATTTGCCACCTAGATACAACCTTTGAATTCAATCGAAGTGTATTACTATGCTGCCTATGTGTTAGCACTATATATAACTGCAACCTTATAACTTTAACCCATTTCCTCTTTTACCTGTATAGCCGTTTTCGGAACTTAATAATAAAATGCGCTAGCTTTATAGCCCGTGTAAGTCAATATGCCAGTAGGGCTGGTATTGTACAAAAATACCCCGTACCTTAGCTTATATTACTAACGAACTTAAGCAGCGTTTAATATAGATTATAGTACGAGGATCGATGTGACAATTTTAAAAAACCATTTGCTGTCGTTTTCTTTGTTTACAACACTGCTACTTGCTGTTACTATGTTTAATATACATTGCTTAAATTCAATATTTATTGACAGGCCGAGTACAAGTTTCTATAAAAAATAGAGTATCAAAATATCAACAAACAATATCAAATTTCAACATACCACAGTGCGTCCTGGCTGAGTTAGTTTGAGATATGTATGCCATGCTGAATCGGATATTTTCGTTCGGACTATCTGACTGAAATTAAACTGACTGAGCCGCATTCTCAATTTTATTTAGACGTTTCATACCGCGTGCAGAGAGAATAAATGTCTCATGTTGTTCGTTTTTTTCCTGCAGAGGACGGTTACAACGATTCATGCGAATGCGCTTCGGACTAATTGACTCATGGTTACTGCTTGTAGCATCAGAATTGTCTCCGCTGAATTGCTCTAAGTACACCATGTTGACTATCTTTTTGATGGTCTGATACGCGCTGGATTCCAGCCGTTCTTCTGTTGGATCTCGCTGTCTCATGCCAGAAGGAATATATCAAAAGAGGTTATTGTATAAACCTCTTTTGCTTTCTGCCGTTGTCCGACACATTGAACCAACGGTAGGATGGCTGTTTGTTATCGCGGTCTTGAAGATCAGCGATATTTACTTTCTGTACCTCGCTTGAGAACAGTTGAAAGACTGCACTTTCTTCATCCCTTCTATTTGAATTTGGATAACCAAAAAGCAAATCGTGATAGGCGTACCAATTCTTGTTATAGTCCATGTGAATATAGTCGAAAGTACATTGCGCAAAATGCGTCGACTTGTCACATTGCCATTGCTTGGCGGTACTATTCAATTCTCGCGCGTTTGCCTATAAATCTCAAATGATGGCGTTGACAGATGTGTTCAACTGTTAGGATTTATTTAACTTTTACTAATATAAAACTGAACTTATCAATATTTAAACCATTCAATATAACTGATCATCAAATTACACTTGCCCCTTATCCTACATGAGTTAATTTAATTTATACATGTCAACCCTCAAACGCCTTGGCATATTATGTCATGGCAACGAATATATTTTGCCTTAATTTTTTCACACATCGTGAATTAAGCGAGGTTGAAGGTCCACACATCCAGTAGCGAGTTTCACATCTATCTGCATATTGTCAATTACAATTACAACTTTCGCGGCAGAATCAGTGGTTACAACATTCATTGTGGTTATAACATATTTGTGGCTAGCTCGTTCGCGGGCTAGCCATTATGTAACGCTAAAAAACTTTGTAAAAGTTGTGACGGAAATTGTCGACTTCACTTCGGAAACTGTCGTTGCCATGACTATTAAGCAATATTTATGTCCGCGATTTTTACAAAATCGCAGTTGGCAACGCTGGCAGAAATACTCGAAGGAATTTTTCACTTAAAGCAAACGGTAAGTTATTTCAATCGATATGTTTGTGTTTATAACTTGCGAATATGTCATTTATAAATTAAAAAACATTGCTATATTCATGTCTGCTCTGGACAACTCTAGCTGGACTCTGCCCCCTCAGAGATTTTGATCCGCACGCTTCATATAAAGCTTTATTACTTCATAATCCTGTTTATAATCAAACCTGCTTGCACAGATCTTGAATTTTAATATACCATTGTACGGGTATTTAATTGAAGAAGCAAGCCCATTGCTCCATCAACTTGCAGGTATAAATTTACAATAGGCAATCCCAATTATAGACTATTTTTAAAACTAGGCAAGGAGATGCAAACAAATCACCACAACCCAAATCAAATCCCCGTAATTGGTGGAGCTGTGTTAAATCTCTCAGTGGAAATTCAGGGGCGAAACTTGAGGGGGCCAGGGTATGGGGGGTGTGACACCCCTCAAAGTACGAATCATTTGGATTGGCAGGGCGAATCATCTGGATTCGCAGGGCAATCAAATATTTTAAATGATAGAATGTAGAGTTATTAAGTAGGCTATGTTACACGGCTTCCAGAGGGAATTGAATAGAATTTATAGATCTAAATTTTAATTTTGGGATAGGTAATAGGACCTCTACATGCGTCTTGGACCTGTGGTGCACTTAAAATCATTATTTATCTAATGGATTACTGTTATTTTCAACGGGGTCTTGAAAGTAGACCATGCCGTGAAACATTGTATAAAAGGTGCACGCGTTGTTTTGTGTCTCTTTTGTCATTCCATTGTAGAAATATCGTGATTGAAGTTAGCATGTGCTGTATGTAAAGTTATTACTTGGTAATTGATAGGTGTAATTTGATGATGCACATGAATTTATCGATATCACAGGGTCGGATTTGACCATAC
The DNA here is from genome assembly GCA_902702795.2 of Paramuricea clavata. Taxonomy (NCBI): domain Eukaryota; kingdom Metazoa; phylum Cnidaria; class Anthozoa; order Malacalcyonacea; family Plexauridae; genus Paramuricea; species Paramuricea clavata. Next base: position 12,303 of record CACRXK020015075.1, read on the forward strand.
TGCGATGTTGTAAATTAGGAATTGGTAGCATTAAGACTTGTGATTTTGCGTTGTGTAATTTTCCTGTATCTCATTTGAGTAAATGGTTTTCTTAAATATATCTTCACAGGGTCTGGAAAGTAGACCATGCAGTGAGATATTGTAAGTTTAATCCTTGTTGTTAACTGTGTATTCCATAATCTGTCCGTCACATGTAATTAAGTCTATGTGAGTATTGTAGGTTTATC